>JAYMSF010001500.1:0-11945 GCA_036897335.1 Silene vulgaris
CTGAACTGAACTGAAGTAAGAGTTAATTTGTGAAGAGAAGAGCTGAACTGAACTGAATGAGCTGAACTGAACTGAACTGAACTGAATCGAGCTGAACTGAACTGAACCGAACTGAAATTAAGTCCAAAAGAACAGGGCTCTTCAATAAGTTCAGTTCAGCTCCATTAAGTTCAATTCAGTTCAGACAATTTCAGTCCAAAAGAATCCTAATAGTAAAAAGAAGTTCATCCAACTAACAGTAATATTAGGCCATCTAGATGATCATATTCTGTCATCTAGATTAACAGTAAAACTCTTATTTCAACAAGTAACTAGGAACTTTGCAATTTTATTTTTCAATTTAATTGAAGGAAAATAGGTACCGGATGTATTCGATAACTTCCTCAGAAAACAGGTACACATGTACGCAAATTAATTTTCAATTTAATCGAAAGAATTAAAAGGTTAGGATGCAGAATTCTGATTTCAGGATAGATAATCGAATGCAGCCTTCCAAGAAAGGATTCTCATAGAAACATCTATGTGAAACGTTTTGGCATTCAACTTGTGGTGACGTTGGTCATGTGTGAGTTCCACGCTGCCTTTGAATAATGTTGCATCTTGGCCATCCAAACTCGCCACAGCTAAGTCAAATTCAATGACAAGGTTGGAATCATCGGGCAAACAGACTACAGATTTCAACAACGGTAAATGTGAGCCAAATCCTACCGCTGCCTGCAAGCCATCAGCTTCTGAATGCCTATCAAACAGTATATTCTCAAAGTATTTCTTATCATATGCACTTGAATACTCATATGTGCTATAGCGAGCCACAATCTTCCCGTAAACATGTCCTGGTACTTGTTCACCATAAAGTTTAACTTTCACACGAGCTGACTCAGCGTACTCATCACAGAAGGCAGTGTAGTGGACTGCAGCAAAACCTACTTCACCTGGAATAACTGAACATAACCGCCTTTCATTCCAGAACGAGATCATGCGAGTGTCCCATGCCGCCTGGCCGTCGCTAACCTCACCCCCACTTGTACCGTCCTTAAGATGCACACGTAACCACAAATAGTCCGCTGCCCTGAAACTGCGGGAACTAGGGCCTTTAAGAGGTGCAAGTGCGCCCGCTTGGGGACAAACTTGGGGGCAGCTCTTATCTTTGCTGTACATGCAAAATTCATTATTACTGTCCTTTGCATCAACTGTTCCATAGAAACTGAAATCCCTGGATTCTTTGGTATGAACAGCTACCGAAAACACTTCAACTCGGTCAGAATCAAATTGCGGCTTTACATCTTGATATTCCGGTTTCTTTTCATGGTAAAGCTGTTGATCATATGCATGATTCCAGGTCACTCGCACTCGGACACGCCCATGTTCTCCATCAAGGTCCTTCTTATAAGTCCGCTCGTGTTCGGGGTGGAACAATAAGATGCCTGAAGCCAATGGTGACAGATTCACTTCAACGGCAAGAGAAGATGAGTAAGCAGGTACAATGACAAGCGATCTTGACAGCGGAATGAAATCACCCGACTTAACACGCACGGCTTTTTCAGAAGACTTTAAAAACAGTGAAATCGAGCTTTTTCTCTTCTCATTAGTGACATTGCAAAAAGCGGAAACACTTCCAAAAACATCGGCAACTAGGCCATCATCTTCACGCTCTCTTCTGTCGTATACGTAATCGATCAAATCAATCTTATCATACTCCATCTCAATGCGTTCATTGTATTCCTCTTCAGTCTCCTCGGTTAAAAGATCAAACTTATCATCTCTGCTGAAGAATAAGACATCGACAGTTGCTGCAACAGCATACTGGAAAACGGAATAATGAATGCGCGCAAAGGTCCCCGTCTCATCATCCCCATGAACCTCTTTGACGAGTTCTTCTTCGTATGTATCATCACTACTTGTTTTATCCAAAACAAACATTCCTTTGGCAACGACCGTGTTGTTAGCGTTCCTGTCGAAGAGATGCACATCCAACCTTGTGTACTCAGATGGTATACTAAGCGAAGACGGATTCAGCCACAAGGGCTCGCCCAAATATGTATATTCAGGGTTATTCTCGTCTCTTTGAAACAAGCTCACCACCCCAGCATCACTACCAATTCGGGTGTCAGTAACCCATATGTGGCCATAGATCTCTAACCTGGGACACCCATGGGCTTGATCAGCCCGTCTGTTTATGCTGACGGACAGCACGTCAACAAGAGGAGTGGTTAGAATATGACGGTGCCTCGGCTCACTAAATCTGCTCATGGCGAGGGGTACTGACTATTAGATTTATTAGGAGAAAGATTTTATTAAGAATTGCATGAATAACGAGGAGATATACAAGAGGTCTATTTATACTAACCTAAGAGATACAATATTCACATAATTAATCGTTTTCCTAATCTAAACAAATATTCACAATTAGGAAGTCTAAACATAAGGAAATTGCTTTAGATTCTAACAAATCCTAGAACTACCCTACTACTCCTGCATATGTATATATAGTGCTTTTTAATTAAATGTTCATTTTTTCCAAAAGGGAATAAAACAGGAGTCTGCGTGAGGAAGTGTACGTATCCTACGATTAATAACTCACAAAGTAGATTTGATTCACATTTTGAATTTTGATATTGTGTGTAGTCATTGTTACTTTGTTACGCGATGGTCAATTATATCATGCGATGCAATATTCATCGCCTCCTCATCGGTTCACTGCACACCTGAGATATTAGGATATCACGTCAGTACGTCACTGTTACCGTCACCACTCACCATCATCGTCGTCGTCACCAGTACAGTATTTTACTTTGTTATCTATTGAAACTATTATCAGCTCCTCCATCCCAATCATTTTTTCATCTTTAATTAATATACCTCACGAAAATAAATTAAAAGAAAAAGTAAACAAGTTATCCAGACGAAGGGAGGTAAGAACCAAACACAGTAGAAAAATTTCTTGTCTCCATCAGGGACAAAGGTAACCGCAAATAACCAGGATCCTCAACTCTCAAAGACAGTTCCAACTACCTGTTATATATGCTTGAAGACTTGAAGTTAGTGGGACTGTAATGGCAGCTGCAACTAGAGCTGTCAAAATATGACCCGGCCCAAAAAACCGCCCAAAAATAAACCGGACATAACCCACACTTTTCAACCACCATCAGTCTCTTTAAATACAGAGTAGAGACACGAGTCAAAGACTACTCATTTTATGAATTCAGACGGTGGTTGCTAACTCGCTATAGCGTGAGAGCATGACTGTTAGCGATAAGCTTGTATGCATCAAGACTATTGACTGCCGGCATCACTCAGTTTATTACGAGTAAGTTTGAAATTATATAGGGATCTTCCTGTGTGCATAATGCCATAATAGTAGCAGGAGGGAACTATGAAGTAAAATCCAGCATATCATAAAACCTTAGACAAAATTGGATCACAAATATAGATCAAGTATTTACAGCGGATTTTAATATTTACGTAAATCTACCTGACCTACATTTCAATCAAATGCAAGGGAAAATCTCTTGCCGCTTTTCAACCCAGTTAACTACAGCGGTTGCCAAGGTTGTTCCTCATCTTCTTGAAGTTGTTTCAACCTCCTTTTCGAATAAAACCCAATAACAACAGTCGCAGCCAGAGCCAAACAAAAGCCAATCGCATCTAAAAGTATGTGTCGTTTCGAAACTGGAGTATGATCTTCCATTGCTTCTGCAACCGTCCTTATCAGAATCCCACTAGAAGAAAACACCACAATATGTTAATCACACTTATTGCGTCATTTAAAATTATTACTCCATGAGGCAAATCTATCTTATCTTAATTAAGTAGTAGATTTAGCCGTGTTGAATTTAGGCTAATCTGGGGTGGGGAGAGAAGCATTCCTTAAATATTAACCAGCAACACTGTCTAGTGACCATATTATAAAGGTTTCAAAAGGTAACTACTACCTCATTCTGAAACGCAGCAATGATCAAACCGAACAACCGACTTTAAGATCAAGTCTTAAAACGAGATTCACTACCATGATTGATAACCAGGAATCTATTCCGAGTAAGAGTAACATCAACAAGAAAATACTTCAATGTGTCAATGTCTCGAGAGTGATTTCAGTAATATTTATCTCATACAGGAGACATCTTTGTTCGGAAAGGTCAAATGCTAGCTCAGAACAATATGTAGACAGGCCAATAACTCGCCAGACTAAAAAAATGGTAGTGTAAATTTCCAACATGAACTATGAATACTTTATGTTGAAAGAGTTTATCATGTTTTCAAAGTAATATGAAAAGAATCCATAATGAGGCTATCGAAACCAACTAAACTGGCATTTTTTTAGGCCTCAAAAGGAATGCACTCAATTTTATTCATCATACAAAAGCAGACAATTCTAGCATTGCAAATTGGTAAGTGAAACAAGATTAGATTAAATTCTCAAAGAAAATGAAAAAACCTACCTATAAATGGCGACAAATGTCTCAGGCATTATGCCTAACAAGGATCCTGCCAGGTAGGGGCTATATTTAACACCAGTGGCAACAGCAGTGTAGTTGAATAACACGTACGGAAAAGGGGCAACTCTTATCAGAGCAACAGCTCGAAACTGATGAAACCAATCACCATCACCAGCAAGTCTAATGATGGAAGCTTCTCTAGGATGGTTATCCAGCCATTTCTAGGTTTGGCAGAATAGTTATTAAGAAGAGAAAAAAAACAGTTGTCACGGAAAAGTAAATATTAACCCCTCTCTACAAAAGGCAGAACTTGAAGATGATGCGACAAATTTATAAAACATCAAAAGTGCTTACTCTGAGTCTGGGAAGAAAGAGATGGTTAGCAATAAAATAAGGCAACGAAACGGCAATAATTTCTGCAGCCATGATAAGCAAGAAGCCAAAACCATAGCCAAATGTCATTCCAGCCACCCACTTGAACGGCAAAGATGGTAAGAGTAAGACGGGCAATAAGGCATTTGCAGCAAACAAAATAGCTGCAAGCACGGGAGGACGAAAAGTTTCAACAAGCCAGTGTATCACTGGAATAAGTTCCTGCAGAACACATATCACAGAAGAATATGAGCAGGGCAGCAGCTATTTTCCCAGGTCACTGAATATTTATCATCAAGTTTCTGTCTGACTGAACTTAGGGCATAAAACGACATCTTATTAGAATCACGGGGGAACAAAACCAAATCACATCAGCTAGTGTTCTATCTCGTATTCCTAAATAAATGACTGATTCCACGGGATGGAGATGCGCATGGGACAGAAGATTCTACAATAAAGTATAGAAACAAATACTAATACTCTTCCTAGCAATAAAGTCATTTATAGATAGAATTAACATTGCATGAAACTACTAAAGCAAACTCCTGCACCAGTAACCATCTGAACCACTCCCTTCATCCCGCTCATTAGAAGCTAGATCAAAGAAATAATGACAAAATATCATGACACCCTCTTGACTTAAGAGTACCACCTCATCCTTAGAATTCCCACAGGACAAGAGTATATCATTTATGAAGGGATAATATCGGAAGTTCCCCTGTTAATTTTAATAAATATATAGAAATGCGTCAATTATTTTAGGATGAACCCCAAAAAGGAAATGGGATAGAGGGAGTAGTTCCTATAACTAATCACAATTTACTACCTTATGCTCCACTGAATGAATGTCCAATCTTTGTACTAATTATCAGCCAGAGATAAAAATGTGTAGAAATATTCTTACGGCATCATTAACAGCAAGCCACAACCAAAGATTAACTCACTGAAGGTCATAGACAATAGCGCGAACATAAGTATACTAGCAAGTAGTAACAAGCGAGAAAGATGCGCTTTATCAACAAAATAGGAAGCTACTCTAAGCCCTAAACGACAATGGAACGCCTATTAGGTAGGCGCACCTGAGCTCATATTCTGTCGTCGTGTGTCACATTCATAGAGGTAAAGACTCAATTACACATATTCATGAAAACGTACCGTAACTAGGGCATTACTTCATTTCCCCACGGATCAGAACCGCATATTGTCAGGATATACCCCCACCACGGATTCAATGAATATCCTATTACCATCTACAGGTTTATGACTTTCAGGGTAGAAGATTTTTCAAGTTCAACTTCTTCAAAGGCGTCCAATTACCAAAAGTTTCAAAATCAACAAAGTGCATAATTCAATACTCCCATTTTTCATTAAATTATCTCCCGATATGCACATTTTTGGATCATTAACGTGTGCCCGCGTTAGAAAAACCGTTTCAATCTTTGCCAAACACTACCTATTGTTTAATTTCTCTACCTTAAAAACCCAACAAACTCGATCAATCAAAATCAATCGAATATAGAAACAACATTATTATATACAAAAATTCCATAACTAAACTAAACCTAACAAAGTCAATTATGCAATCTAGAACAAACTCAATTCATCAAAAATCAATCTAACCTAAAATTCATCAAAATTAAGCAATAATTATAATCGAAATCCGCAAAAGAAAAGAAAACAACCTTGTGTACGAAAACAGAACCGTATCGCTTGACAAGAACAACAGCAGAAACAGAGATAATCGCACAAAAAACAATGACGAGCCATAATTTCGATCGAGATTCAATCCGCATCCAAGAAAACCAAAAAGACTCATTATTGTTGTTATTATCATCGATATGATTAAGATTAGGGAAATTAGGGTTTGAAGATGATGATAGGAGAGGAGATTGTTCATCGGCAGGAAGTGAAGTAGTAGTATTACATTGATAATGGCGGTTTAATCGAGTGAAATCGCCATTAATTTGCTCCATTTTAGGGGGAATTGAAAGGCGTGTTGGAGAAGCTTCGTGAATTGAGGTTTCGTCCTCCATTGTTGTACGGAGTATTTAATTTATGTTTCTGGTTTTAGTAAGGGGGAATATGCCTCGTACTTTTTCTTCTTGTTCTCTACTCGTGTTGGACTCTACCAATGCGGTTAAGGGTTGACACGGACTGTTTCCATTTTTTCGATCTCTAATAAAATACATTAAAAATCATTCTTTTTCCCAATAATCGGCTAGTCTTCCTTAGGATTAGGGAGGACCACTTTATCTCTCGGGTGTTTATTGGTCTGAGATCGGATCGAACCAGATCAAATTCTCTGGACCAAAAACTAAATAAGGGTTAAAAGGTGGATTGGAGACCAGACCATATTAATATTGGCTAGTCTAGTCCGGAGCAGAAAAACGCGTGCACGAGACCAGACCTAACCAAATGAACCAAATTGGACCCCATATGATTGTTATCAACATGGGTATTATATGAAATTAGAACTCAAAAGTTTATAATGATCAAAATAAGCAACATTTTATTCTTACTAAAATTAAGTACATAATTAAACTCTTATACTGCGCGTAAACAAAGTAGAAAGGGCTTAATTACCACTTACTTACACATCCCATACTGCGTGTAAACAAAGTACAATTTTAAATGTTTTGTTATATAAGTTCGGTCCGTGGTCCATTCGGTTTGGTCCAGGCTCGGACCGAAGACCAAAGTAGAGTAAATAGGTGGAGCGTAGACCCAAACCAAATAAAATACGATCCGGTTTGGTTCAGCCAAATGGTCCGGCCCGATCTGGTCCGAACCACTAAGTGAATACACTATTGTCAAATATAGGAGTAATTTTTTGCTTTCCCAATCTAATTTGCCAATAATTGATTGCCAGATAGTCTCGAAATATAATTTGGACCAGTAAGAGGAGAAAATAGAGATGACCTAAACTCTTTTGGACCACCAAATAAGTCAAGTTTTCACTAGATTAAGCAAGGCTTGATTTCGACAATTATAATTCCTTTTCTGTTACAAGCTTACAGTTACAGCTCTAGGAATCAACATGCTATACTAGGATATGGCGCAACTGAGTGGTGCCGAATCTAATGGAAGTACATGTCCATTACCTTATAGTCTTATACGGAGTACAATGCATGTTTCCATATCAAAAGCGTGAAATACTTGTGCTACAGACGTACAGTACAGCAGCTCCGAGGAGACTAGAGATCATAGCTATGCGGCCTATGCCAGCTGAGCTGACATTTTTGTGTAAAAGATGAACAAGGCCGTCATCCAAAAGCTGAGTTCCAAACAACTACTCAGTACACATCTGACAGAACCTAGTTACTAGTTACTAATGAGTTTCTTATCACATTGATTGATTAAGGAGGATCTATTTACGGCATATTCCAGTTGGATCTGCGTTCCTTATGATCCATGGATGCTCGAGGATCTTTTGGAGGGATAGCCGTTTTGAAGAGTCTTTTACCAAAAGCTGCAAAACACCATCATTACATGCTTAGAAACTCAGAAAGGTGATTGACATGTCCATGGGTTTTTAAGACGAGTAGAGGACGTCAACAACATGACCCACTGACTCAAGGGCTCACGAAAATAGCTTGCTTAGTAGGCTCTGATATACAAAAAGACTATTCCCGCATGACCCATAATAGTATCATGTCAAAATTCGTATCAAATGATTGTTACTCTACAATCATAATAATTGCAATCATTTATCCTATCATGAATTCATGATCAAGAGCCGAAGACTAGTGAATCTTTTGAGGGACTGAAGGAAACTAAGTTACAAAGCTGTCAAAATTAAACTTACCCGAGTGATCAGATTCTTGGCCTCCGATGAAATTTCTGGTGAAGATGGGAAGTTCAAATCAACCATCCTGATCCTGCACAACCATACCGTACTTTCATATTATTAACCAGCCTATTACCCTATCTTTATTCCATAATGGTATCCTTTAAACTTGGTCTTACCTTTTGAAAGTATCGCGTTGGCTTTCAGCCTCAAATGGAGGGACTCCATACAAGAACTCATAGCAAAGAACTCCCAGAGTCCAGTTGTCTACTGCATAATCATGGGCTTTGTTCTCAACCATTTCTGGAGCCAAATAGTCAAGAGTCCCACACATAGTGCGTCTCTTGTCCCTCGACTGAACCGACCAACCAAAATCTGCAATCTTCAGACGACCCTATGAAGGGATGAATGGATTAGTTAATTCTGTCATTTATCACTGAGCTACGCACATGCCAAAATCTGTGTAACCATAGATTTGTTCAACTTTAACCAACACTCGAGAGCTACAACGCTAAATTAAAATTTGAATTCACTCAAATCCAGAAAAGATGTCAAGGTTTTAGCTGGAATCCTTTCAGATACGCATCAAGATGATTACTTGAGTTTACTGACAATTTCATTCATAAGCAAGTAGTTCCTATGTCAATTACTAATACAGTAAAACCTCGTTTACACGGGGTGGTATAAACATTTTTTGGATTGCTCCATTGAGTTCTTTTCTCCATTTTTAGCAAACAATGGATTAGAAGCAAGTGACCTTTTTCAATCCACCTGGACCTTCTCTCTGCCTCTAAAAAGGTTGCAAAACCAAAATTTTAAAAAATTTCCAATGGAGTAGAGAGACTGAGAGAGCATAAGATGGATAGTCGATTAACATCATCCTCAAGAAAAGACAAAATCAAATCTATTCAGCAGGTTATTTGTAAGCACCTCATGATCAAGCAGCAAATTCTCAGGCTTGATGTCCCTGTGAATGACATTCTTGCCATGGCAGTAGGCCAACGCTTCTGTAAGACTAGCAATATACTGTGCCCGCCAAAAAACAGCAAACAGAAGTTCAAAATTAGTGATCTCAAATCAGCAAACTTGATAAAAAAGACCCACTGCAAGAAGTGGACAAGCATATAGCAATTCAAGAACAATAAACAGCTTCCTGGAACAGTTAGGCCTAGCTTTGCCCCGTTGTTCCCAATCCCAACACTGCATTTGGAGTATAACTCAGCAAAGAAAAACTCCAAGAATTATACAGTAAACTTTACAAGCCACGCCTATCTAGTGAAAGCTGTGAACTCACTTCCTTCACTCTCCCTTCCGCTTAACAAGCTGGTTTATAAAAGCAAAGTGACTAAGTTATCATTCATAGTTTAACTACCCACTTCCAACCACTTCGTTTACAATACCTACGACAGTTGACAGTAGCTTGATTGTATTGTTCATGTATCAGAATTTATACTTCTTAACTCATTTCACAGTTTAAATAACCCGTCTCCAAACCTCATTTACCACACTTACAACTGTAGCTCTATCATATTGTTCAAATATCAAAATTTATAACCGACCTGATAGTTCAGATAATAAGTATCTGATCAACAAATAATTGTGACAGAGAAATGGTTTAAATGCAAAAGCATCGAAGTTATCACACTGAACTTCAATTACATTACCAATTTTAGAGTATACTTTCTACTTTCTAGCACTAATTTGCAGATGTTTTGATTTATTACAAGAACCACGTCGAAGTTAAGCAAGAAGGTTACGCAATGCAAAACAAATTACAGCATGCAATAAATCCCCACAATGTATAGCAAATTAAGTTCTAGAGCATAAATAAAGCAGATACGAAAATAACGCAATACCAAAAATTATATACTGAAATTTCTTCATTCACATTGGCGATTCTAGAGTACAATAAAATGCAGCAAAGTTCAGTACAATTAACAACAATTACGACATCAAAATCATCGAACCGAGCTTCATAATTAGCATTGGCAATTAACTGCACTTACTTTCATTTATTTAGGTTAACTACAATGAAACACAGCAAAATCCATCAAAAACTATCCACAGCAAACAATATCGAAAATTTCAGAAATTATACCGTTGCAGCCTGCTTTTCCGGAAGAAAACCGGAACGACGAAGCTCCTTGTAAAGCTCACCACCGAAAGCATACTCAAGAATCAAAAAAATCCTATCAGAATCATGAAACCAACCGAAAAGGCGAAGAACATTGGGATGGCGTAAACTCATTTGAATCTCCATTTCTCTCCTCATTTGATGATGTAGCTTGTACTTCTCAATCTGCTCCTTGAAAATCACCTTGATCGCTACTATGTATTTACTCTGCGCAATCAATCAATCAATTAATTACGAAAATACAAATTATTAAGAACGATAATTAGCTTAATTAAGAGTAATTAAGTAATGGAACCTTGATTTCGCGAGCGAGGTAAACTCGGCCGAATTTACCCTTGCCGAGAGGTTTACCGATCTCGAAATCGGCGAGGGACCAATTGCGCTTAACGGTAGGGTTTGGAGGAATTTGGGGCTTTTGTGGTTGTTGATTTTGAGGTTTTGGAGGTCTTAGAGGTAGTTTAGGGATTGGAGGCGCCATTATTGTGTGAATTCGGAGATTTGAGCTAAAATGGAGGAGCTTTTTGGTTTCTGGAGATGTGTATGAACTCTGAAATAAACGAGATACTAAAATGGATGGAGGGAAGTTTTTGAATTTGAAATTACAGGAAGAAACTCATCGTACTACACTACCACCCGACCTAGTCAGTCACCAAGACAAGTTTTTGAGGTGTTTTCGACCATTTTCGAGTTGGGTCATTTCGGATTGGATTATTTTCAGGTCAATAATTTATCGGCTAATCTTTGGGTCGGACACTTCGGATTGGGTCATTTGGGTCGGTTCGATCTGGGTCGTCTGGGTCATTTTGGATCATGATTTTTGTCGTACTTAAGTCATCTCGGGTCTTGTTGGTCAATCGGGTCATTTCGAATCGGGTCACTTTCGTGTTAATACATTTCAAGTCATTTTGGGATTTCGAGTCAGCCTTATCGAATTGGATCATTTCATTAGGGTCAGTTTCACTTTCGCCAGACCTATAAATACCCTATCATAAAAAAAAAAATGTTCTTTTGATATGTTCTAAATTAGTAAATTGAATTGAGCTTAACGTATCTGAACCGAACTTAATAGACATGAAGTCCTAAATTGAAATAAAAATAAAAATAAAAATAAAAAGATAATAATAATAATAATAATAATTTAGGGGGTGGGGGCCCAGATTGTATCTCGGCTGCCCACCAATTTCTTGTAAAAATTTTGCGCTTAATTAATAAAAGT
>JAYMSF010001501.1:0-11944 GCA_036897335.1 Silene vulgaris
TAAATAACAAGTGGACCAAATTAAGTGTGAATGATCAAATTGCTCATCAAGTTCATTCTTAAAATAGAAAGGACAATAATTGACTAAGACACCCCAAAATGGAATAGGACAACAAATGACCGTGACAGAGGGAGTATTTTTTAGTGGTTTAAAGTCCAGAGAAATATAAGCCAAAGTTCTGAAATTTTCAGTAGCAAAAACAATGAATACCAAGGGGAATTTGTTGTTTATGTGAGGAATTATTTTATTTTTAATGAGAACATGAAAGGCACGAAATTAACTAAGTACTCCACGAAGGTAAGATATTAACTATTACTCCACGAAGGTACGAAATTAACAGTACTCCACAAAGGTATAAACAAGGATAATAATCTTCCTAGTTAAGTAATTGCCACAAAGGTCAAAGATTAAGGGACTCCACGAAGGGAATGACGGTTTTTGCACAAACCAAAGTCTTTTTCATTAATCAAAATCTACCGTCTTACAATGCATTTCATCCCCCTTTTATAGAAGTTTACATGGGAACTTACATATTCTCAATTTCACATAAACAAGCAACCCTTCTTCTTCTCTTCCCTAACTCCAAAAGAAACCCACAAACTCCACCGCCAACAAGCCACCATCACTCCACCAGAGACTTGCGACCGACACTGACAAATATATTGATCCGCGACCACCAACGACCAAGCCCTTAGAACTCCAATCTCATAAAACAAAATTTTGAAATCAGCAAACTCCCACTTTCTCATTTGTGAGTGGAGTAGAAGAGAAAAACATTTTAAATGGAATTGCAAGGATGCATTTTTTACTGGGTTTGGCACTTGAGATATTTACGGGTGTAAAGTGTAAACATTATTACTCCTGACGTGTGAGTGTCTCTAAAGTCTAAACAAATGAGTTTTTTTTTATGCCAAGTGCTTTATAAAAAGACTTATTATTAGGTTGCTGAAAGTTGGATATAGACCCAAACCACCCTGATCCATCGCGTGTGGGCCTGAGTCTACAGATTTTATACCCTTGCGGATATGGGTCGGGTCTGGGTCCCAGGTTGGTGTTTCGGATCCGTGTCTGGGTCCTAGTGAACAGAAGCCAAACCTGGCCCATTGCCATCCCTTCTTGTGGTGAGTGAGGATTGGTAATTTGCAAAAAGGAGCGAGTTCCTGAGCATTTTATGGTCCAGAACCAAGAGAGAAACATGGCTTTCATTCAGCTGCAGTTGGGGACAAAATGGAGGACCACAAAGAGGTGTCACCCCGTACTCATTTTGAGACGTATATCCTTTGCCCAAGAGGAAATAATCGTCTCTTCCATTACCTTGCATTAGGATCAATATGAGACTAAGTGACATATTTAGTCATGGTGAGAACAAGTGAAAGGGCATAATTGCCTTGGTGCACACACATAAGCACCAGACCTGATGAGGAGCATCTCAGCTTTAGTATCGACTTGCAGACCTCATAACTTGTAGCTCATATTGATATAACAAGTCCATGATATACAAATTAAAGACATTGAAATTAGCTTCCATGTCCAAAAAGAATCAACCAAAAATGTTTCATGCATTTCGCGTTATTCAGAATTCTGTTCGTAATTGCTGCACAGCTGTCACAAAATAGCATTAACTTCCAGACTTAGTGACTCCTAGCTCAGGACGAATTAGGTAGTCCACTATGCAAAAGGATCCTCTCCATTTCTTTTCTCTCCATTTCCTCTCTAAGAATCATATATCATATAATAATAGTTTCTATTCTATACCCATTATCTCTTTATTTTCATGCATAAACATAGAGCCTTTGGATGAAGCCAGAATATGATATGGACCTTGAAAGGAAATGGACCTATACATTTCTCTTAGGAAATGGAGAGGATCTTGACTCGTCCACTATATACCAACTTGAAGCTAATTGAGTTTAGCGTTTGAGTCCCAATTTGAATCATCCAAATGTATGGCATGCATCATATGTTTTGGCTGTTTGAGTGATGATAGGTCAGAAATTACCTGTACAGTTGCATCCCTACAGTTGCATCCCTGCGCAATGAATTTGTAAAGGCCATAGATGGAGTTTTACGCTAGCTATGGACCTGATTCCAAGTGCAACTTTTAGCTAACATCTCTAACCATATAAAGTTCACTGTATTTGAACCATTGAGTCCTGAGTTAAGGGGAGTTATACACAGCACATGTGTGTTTTATCTAAACAAACTGTCAGCTTTATTTTTGACCAATTGTATTCAAGTTGCATACTTGACTTTGGAATTGTTACTCCATCTTTTGTGAAGGTCTCTCGATATAAAAGTTGATGACTTCAACCCATAACTCCTGCTGCATTAAGAGCAGTTCGCTCTTAGCCAAGCCAGAGGCGGAGCCATCCCTTAGGTTTGATCACAATTGGAGAAATTTGAAGTAAAATTTAGTGCACCAAATCGGCATCGTAATTGTAGCTCAATTTGTTTTTTGTTTGCCTTCCAACTTCCCAAGATTCTTTTTCACCATTAAATAAAAGTAAATCCTTTTACTACTACTTTAGTTTCTTTTGGTACATTTCCTTACAATATCTTCGAATATTGCGACTGAGAGGAACTCCATGGGTTCAATCATTAGAGGGTCTTCTTTCTGATCTTGTCAAATACAAAAATAAATATCTTCATTCACAGTACTTATAGCGATTTATGATACGATTTATCATTGTTATCAATAAAATCAACACATAAGAATGAGTGGAGTCAAATCTCATTAGATCTATAACATCCAATTGTATTTTTGACAAAGCGCTATTTTTAATAGTGAAAGAATATTTAATTTCAAGTCTTGGGAACACATTGCAGTTTCCTTAATAAAATACAAGTATTTTCCTTTTAGTATTACTTTTTTTAGGATCAACCTCTTACTATTGTCTGTGTCATGCTAGATTAGCTGAGGGTATATATATCCTCTTTGGTAAGATAGTCTAACAACAGGTTATTTTTTAAATTTAGCCCCTAGGTAAATGTTATTCTTGGTTCTGCCCCTGTATTAGCATAAACAATTATGTTCTAAGAATGAACAATGTTAACGAAATGTCCCTATTCTTTGATTTCTGGTAAAGCATTTAACCCATAATGTATAAGTTAACTGATCCATAGGACTATTACCTTGTTATTCTTCTGTATGTTTGAATCCTCAGCTCAAGTGAATTAAGCTGTTTAGCTATCTTCTTGACTAGTTTTTCTCTATTAGCTCATTTACCAATTGCTTCCGCTAACTGATCCTCGGTTTGCTAAAGACTAGCTTTGGTATCTGACTTGAGCTCTAATGATCTTCTATAATGATCTTTAGCTCTCTTCCTTGCCTTGAATTTATAGGAATTATACGATCCTTTATCAACACGCCGTATTTATACCGAGCTAGTTGGCTAGTTTTTGCCTGTTATGTAATGATAACCAACATTTATGCATTCGGCCCAGCCACTTGGTGACCTGGGAACATTAGAGGCAGATGAGACAGGAGAAGCTTATTATTCAGGAAGCAAGAAGATGCTCAAGATTGTTGATCTGATCGGGCGTGCCATTGTATTGTATGGAAGTGACGACAAGTCAGATTCCGGTCTGGCAGCTGCTGTAATTGCTCGGAGTGCGGGAGTAGGCGAGAACTACAAGAAGGTATGCACATGCGATGGAACCACTATATGGGAGGCCAAACCTGATTTTGTGGCTAGCAAAGTATGATATTCGTCTTTTTCCGTATACCTATACCTTGTTAAATTGTATGGTTTGTGCATCCTGCAGTTATATGTATTTTGAAGAGAACATATTTTGTTAAGCTGTTTGAGGTATTGTGCCGTTTTCCTGTAGGATTTAAAATATACCCCGTAGCTCTTTTAACTGCAAACTGTGTGCAAGTTTGATGAGTAATATGGAACTGATGTAATGGAAATTTGTAACTGAACTCTCTGTATTAGATGTATAATCAAGAGTTGATCTTTCAAAGGGAAAGTAATGATGTTCATAACTTTACATGGTTCAGTTTTTTACCTGTTGTGACTGAAAAAGGTAAAACATGAAGCCTGTTTAGGATTGCCTTCCTGTTTTGGTTAAATAGCATGTATTAGAATTATGTGATATTCTCTTGTAATATTTGCTTTCCATATTACTCGTATGTTATGATATATATGCAGTCGATGATTGAATGAATAATAAACCACCGAAAAACTTTCCCCAACACTCTTTTTTGTTTCTTTACACACGGTATCAAACAAGGTTAATATGTTTTTCTCCTCTCCCCTTTTTCGCGGCCACAATGACCAGCGGTAATGCGTATCCCAAGCTGATGGGAGCAAAGCTTGGGATAAACACGCAGTACCCGTCTCAGGGTGAACATTTTTTTTTTTTTTTGGTAAGTATCACATGTGACCCAACTCACCGGATTTACAAGCGTTATTGATGAAATTCAATACAAACTTCGAAATATATTACACTTGTGTATTCTTATTTCGAACTTCAGTTTTTTGTGCTGTACCCGGGCCTCCATTTGTTTTAAGACGCACCTGATGCATACATTTATAGTTTTATTCAATACTCATTTCTCCCCCTCTGGATTTGAATCGGACGGATAACCTAATCGCGGAGAAATATCATTTGAAGTATTTCATTGAGATTTTCAATATAATGTAGCCAAGCTATTGGGATTATTGATGTTATTTCATTGAGAATTTCTCCCTTTTGCTGTCTTGCCATCAATTAAAAAATTAGAACAGATAGCTTTAAAAATGCAAGTTACACATACAAGAGAATTGTACAGGTAGTCACCTAATGAGAATGTCTTGCTCACAAGTTACACACAATCCATAATCACTTAAATCAACTCGCAAGTTCGTTAGAGATATATGCCATTCAATCAGAGGTCTTGAGTTCGATTTTCTTCATGTACAAATGTTAAACGTTAGAAGATGAGCTTTTCCGTCCTTGTGGTTCTCAATTCCCGATTGTGTAAAACCAAATAAATTTCTCGATCACAAACAAGGAACATCAAAAGTATGAACGTGGTGGTTTATAATGATGCTCAATGATGGGCACTGTTCTAGTAGTAGGAGCAACCGGAGCTCTCACATGCCCAACCATGGAAACTTCCAAAGCCTCCTCTTCATAAGCTTGCCTCACCAACTCCTCCAATTTGGACCTCTTTTTCGCCTTGGCAAACATTGCAACAAACAATAATCCTAGCAAAAATGCACCAAGTGCCGCCCCAATTGAGCTTCCTAGAGCCACCTTCCACCTACTAATAGTACTCTTTGGATACTCGTCCGATTGCCCTTCACCCAATGACGATGGCTGGTTCGTCTGGATCACAAGCCCGATATGGCCATCCTTCTTAGCATGGCAAACATTTGGTGCAACCAAACTTGCTAGTGTCACATTACCTGCCTCCCCAAAACTAGCACAATATAGCATTTTACCTTGAAGACTAATCTTGGTACTAATAATTCTTGTTACATTGGTAAAATCAACCACAATTGGATCTTCATCGGCAATTACCCGAAGCTCAAATGGGTTTGGAGTACTAGTATTTTTAAGATCATCCCCACCATTGTAAGCGAAGAGGCCTAATAGTGGTGTAACAAGTTCATATCCTCGTAAACTATAATTATTATAGTATATGGTCGAAAATTTTAAACCGAGATCTTGTTTAATAAAAATGACTCTTTCTAAGCACGGGTTTATAATCACACCTTTACCTAAACGAAATTCTTTGATATTAGCACCATATCTTTTTATGCTCCCGCATCGAAATCTTGCTGCGTTAACCTCAATGCCAGAGAAATTTGTGGGTAAACGTACATTGTTTAATACACCAGTCTTAAGATTCTCCTTATCAAAGAGACTGACCGTCAAGTCTCTAATGACAAGGTCAAGAAGGCGAGTAGAAAGAGAACTGGTTGCTGGCTTTGTGGCACTATCATCCATTGCCGTGAATTTCTCGATTCGAGATGATAATGATGGCGATGATAAGGAAATGAGGATGAGAAGCATTGTGAACAGAGTATAAACAAAACCCATATGCATATGAGTGTGTTAAAAGGATAGTTAAATGGTTTATGTAGGGATTAACAAAGATTACATGGAAAGAAGTGTGTTTATAGAAAGTTATTAGCAGCTTTTAAGAAGGCTTCAGTAGGACTGAGAGGAAGAGAATGAGTGAAATGGAGGGTGAGAAAGCTTATACATGTTAAATAAATACACAAATTCGCATTCTCATTGTAACGGGCAATATACCATCACAAGCTACTTTGTGACACGTCAAATAAAAGTCATTTGGGTAGATATAATAAGTTATTTGTGATTTTGTAAGTACTTTTATTTTTGTCTTATCTACCTATGAGGCTGATACTTGACCCATCATAAGCTTGTGATGGATATACCTGTCATAAGGGAGACTCACTTGTAAGGTTTTAAACACCCTATGAGCCTGGATACAATTGCAAGTATTAATCAAAACAACATACTTCGTAGTAAATAAGATGAATCGCATACCTCTTAATGCAGCGGAATAATAACGATAATAAGAAGTATACTTCATGTAGAAATCTGAAACCCTGACGAATAATAAGCACATCAGTTGTGATGCCTCTACCGGTATCCACACAGTTACCAATCCACGCCTCGTATAATCATTGAAATGTCAAATCGACATTGGCCTCTAGCGAGTTAATTCGTATAGGACAGTGGATATAACCCCTTTCATTACTGTAAATAATTAAGTAAAGATGTAATCCCTCTCAATCTGAGTTTTTTACATTTGCTTTTAGTGTGGATTTTTACGATTTTATATGCATGTGACTTAGAAAGTGTATTTTTTTTGTTTTAAACATTTCATTTAGACCTAAAAAGGAAAAATGTAAAGAATGTTAAACATATCAGGAAAGGAAAACGTAAAGAACCTGTTGAATAGAAGGATTAAAAGCAAAGTGAAGTGGTTATTTGTTTATTGATGGCTTAATTAAGTGTTTGGTGTTAGGGTCATTACGGAGTATTATGACTTCTAAAGTCAAAAGTTTATCCAAGTATTATGGGTAATCTGTGGGGATGGAGGATGATTACGAGTTTGCTTTGCGTTTGCATGCCTTCCTATTACAACCATCATTAACTACTCGTCAATCATACCACTAATACCACTAATAATTTTATAGTTTCTTAGCATTACCATAAACTTTTTGAGTTTTATTATAAAGTTTTTGAGTTCAATACTTAAACATTAAGCTTAAAAAATTACAATAAAACTCAAAAACATTTACATATAAGCTTAGTTAAATTTGAGTTTTGACGAAAAAAAATTAAAATCTAACTTATAAACTTTAATAAACTCAGAAAAAATACACATATAGTCAAAAACAAATAAAGTTTGAGTGATAAGCTTAAAAAAAATACACATATGCTCAAAAATAAATAAAATTTGAGTTATTACATCCGATGTATGTTCTATTTTCCCTTCTTTCTTCCGTTTAATTGTTATTAAAACTTATAAACTCCCATAATTCAAATTGGATTGATTAAAAGTTGTCGGCACAACATGGGTTTAATACGGCAATATTATCCATCACATCAATGGTTGGTTATATATACCATTACTCTATGTAGGTCTATGCAATCTAATTAAACTGTCACTAAAATAGAACATTTTTAGTTTCATAATATTTTTACTTAATAATTAACCTACTGCATCGTCCATTTTAGTCTTTTATTACTTTTACTTTTGACACAAAGACCAAGAATAAGGAAGGAGATTATTTATGGGTGTTGTTATTGGATGAGAAGTGGACAATAATGAAGTGGAGTTGAAAATATCAAATTATTCATTGGAAACATCCTCAACCACAAAAAGGAAATAGGTAAACAAATGATCGTGACAAATGGATTAATAAACTACACTTTGAAGTTTACTTATGAATCTACAATTGTTAATAGGCCTAACATAAAAGTGTCATATGTTAGGCCTAACATACTTGTAAAATAGCCCAAAAATATAGGCACAACTTCTAACTTGGAGTGTGTTTAACGGCAAAATTTTATTTTTTCTTATTCTTAAAATAAATGATGCGTTAAATTCTTCTATTATACGGAGTATCTAACATCATATCTTTTATCAAAATAATTTACGGTATGCAAATAGATAATGACGACAATGATTTACCGTGAAGATAATCAAAGAGTCTTACACCTATTCTAGTAAACTAAATTTCTATAATGTTTAATTAATCATATTCTTTGAAAATGCCAACTTTTAAAAGGACATAGACGAATTTTATAATAAGAATTATTTTTACTAATAATTCATAAATTTGAATAATACACACCTAGTTCAAGGAGTACAGCCACCAAGCTAGCTAAAATGTCCACCCTAAAAGCAAAAAGGTGATGAGGTTGAAAAGGTTGATAAATGTGATTATGTGAAGGGAGAAAAGTTGAATTTGGATCCTTTTTCTTACACTATCTCTATTACCTCTCTAATACACTACATTATTCTAATATAATTTCTCTCTCCATTCATTTAAACATTATTTTTATGAAATAATTACAATCACTAGATCGTTCCAAGATTTATTCTACACCCCGTTTAAAATTAATGTATATCCATTTCTTTTCAAGTAATAGAGAGAATTCAAATCGTGAAAAGTTGGTTTGGACAAAACTTATTTGAATCGGAGTGTGAGGGTGATGATTATTTTTCATATGATGAAATGAGGATTTGAGAAAAGGAGAATGTGGCGTGCTTACAAGTACTTATCATTTGGATAAATAAAAAAAGGAAAAAAGGAAAGATGCATATGTTAGTCTTCCTCTTTTAAGGCCATATGTTCATTAATTGTCGCCCAACTCTTAACCATAGGTCACCTTATTGGGTCCTTCATATATATGTACAGTAATTCTAGAGTATGGCGGTTTTTCGTATAAATTGACAAAATTTGATCAATTTTTGATAAATAGTGACTATTTTATAGTTAATAGTGACCACTTTGAAAAAATGGTCATTTTATAGTCATAAAAAGTAGAGTTGGCAAGCCTGACCCGACTTGATTGATCTGACCCGAACCCGAGCAAAGCCGACATGATAAGTACCGAAAATGTTGTGACCCGTAATCGACTTGCCAGATCTAATGATGACCCGTTACGTTACCCGACGTAACCTGGTTAAGGCTAACCAAAATCGAAATCGAAACCGACCTCAGATGACCCGTGGCCCGAGTAAACTCGTTTCATGTAAGGACCCGACCCGAATGTTGTCCCGAAATAAACCCAAATGATGACTCAATCCGAAAGCTAAATTGAAATTGACCTGAAAGATGTCTCGAAATAAAATAACAATTCAAATCATTAACAAGAATTAAACAACTATATCACCTTCATATATTAGAAATAGAGGTGGCAAACGAGTCACTCGTGTGGGTTACAGGTCGAATTAAGGCGGTTCAGGTCATGTCGGGTTCTGGTGTGATCGTGTCAAGTTGCTTATTCGGTTCGAGTTGGGCTCAGGTTGGGTCATATACGGGTCGGGTTAACTGGGTCAGTGACTACAAAAGGTCAGTTCGAGTTCGGTTCGGTTAACCAATGGGTCGGGATATATAGGGTCAATATGCATGATCAGGTCGAATTTGGTTTCGTTTCGCATCATTCATGGGTCGAATCATTTGTATTGCCGCGTTGAATTTATAAATTCATCACCAAGGATAGTGTGCTTAATTTTTACACTAATATTTCGCTTTACCTGAAATCGCGCACGAATATCAACAAGAGATATTTATTGTATACCCGTCTATTTTGTAGGACACTCGATCGAGTGGTACACACGTACTCGATCGAGTGACCTTTATAGTAGGATTATGTTGGATTCTGAAAGGTGGGACTCGATCGAGTAATGTGGATACTCGACCGAGTATGGAGGCACTCGATCGAGTGACTCCGGTGTTACAAGGAAAGGCTGAGTCAACCAATGCCCACAGAGAGGCTCCAGACGAGTTCCGGTCGTACTACAAGGCTGTCAAGGGCTTTGACAAGAAATCGAGGCTATTCGGGACCGGAGATCGATACAGGGGCCGAAGTGTGGTATGAACCTCCTTGCAACAAAGGTGCTCGTCGATCTTTCTCGTAGGCACCTAGCATGGTTATTCAATTCGCAAATGCGCATTCTCAACTCAAAGAGCAATTGAGCAAAATAGAGATTGATCAACAAAGTGAGCGAGCCACACGAGAAGCTCTTGAAGAACGAGTTCGTACTACTCAAGATCAAGTAAATGGTAGCCATGCTAAAAGATTGGGCTCAGATGCAGGCATTTCTTCCCTCGGGTATGTTATCAGGTTTCCCTACTCCACACCGTAAAGGCGACTATGCGGACGACAGACATGACTTTGGAGGTATATGCAGGCATTTCATCCCTCGGGCACGTGCTCAGGTCTCCCTACTCCACACCGTAGAGACGACTATGCGGACGACGAGCTTTGGAGGCAGTGGTCCTGTTGAGCCTTTAGGTTAGTATTGTCTATGTAGGTTTGTTAGTCTTTATCTTAGGTTAGAAACTTATGACTTTGGCGACGGAATTTTAGTTGTTATGTATAAGACATTGCTTATTTTTATCTTAGTAAGACGTTGTAAGAATTTGACAAAATTTTCTATGTAATTAAATTTGTTATCCCGATCGTGTTCCGTTTCCTTTAATTATTTCGCTGACTATTGTTGATTTCCCGCTCTTGCGGTTGACTTAAAAGTGGATTCCTGCATCACGGTGGACGATTGTATATTGTGTATTGCAGGTTTTGGTTGTGTTTGATTTGCTTAAAACAATGCAAATGAGCATTGTGGCTGGGCAGCAAGCTGCTGTCGTTTCCAGCCCTGTTTTTTCAGAATCGTGACGGAAGATCTGGCAGGAAAGTCAACCCTTTGTTGACCATTCTAACGGGAAATCGTCAGAAAAGTCATCTCTTTGTTTGACTTTCCTGAGGGATATTCCGTCCGAATGGTCAACAAATGGTTGATTTTCTGTCAGACCGAGAGGAGATTTCGAACGGCAATTTCGTCAATAAAGTCAACATAACTAACGGAAATTTCCGTCAGGAAAGTGAATTTTATAGTGACTTTCAGCTCAAACCCAGTGAATATGTTTGATGGATCAGTAAACCGGATTACTGACGGAAAATCCATCAGGATTGCATTATTTGTGACGAATCGTAGTGACGCGCATTCCTGACGGAAAATCCGTCAGGAACCCGCGTTTTTTACGGATAAGTGTTGTTATTGACGAAAGTAGTCCATGAGTTTCCCTTGATTGTTTTCGTTGTAGTGAAAGGATTTGGGTGGATGACATGCATCACCAGGAAAACGTTAACCAAAGGTTGAACAAGGATAATCAATACTACAACAATATATAATATGGAGTAGCATGCAAGCCTCAGAAGTGGTAACGGCATATTAACAACAAATTCCCAATACCATAGTAACAACATCTTCATATCATTATCATCATCTCATTATCATCATAACAATAACAATATCAACATCATATCAGTATCATCATCCTCTTTTTTGAATGTGCACATCCTCAAACAACGGTATCCCTAAGAGGAGAACAATGAGGCGACGTCCATGATCAATCAGGGCGGGAATCAACATCTCGCTTTGATTCCCACAATAGCACGAAGAGCATAGCAACGCATAACCCGACCCATTACTCTACTCAATAGGCTCAGATTCAACGGTCCCCACAACACTACTCAATCAAGGTTCAATCTTTGCAACATACAATATGAAAGATAATAACTTTTAGGCTAATTTGATAACTTATACCTTCAATAATTCACTTTTTCAAATCTTATACCTAAGATAACTTTCTTTCAAATCTTATACCTAAAATAACATTTTTTTCCAAACTTGATACCAAATCTTAAAAGAAGCCCTGAATTGACAATCTTACCCTTATAC
>JAYMSF010001502.1:0-11939 GCA_036897335.1 Silene vulgaris
CTCGGCTTCTGACGTGGGAATAAAAGATAGTGAAAGCGGAAAAGATAGTGAAAGCGGGGTCACGGAGGTGATGCAAGATCAAAGTGATGTGAGTATGAAGGATAATGAGAGTGTGAATATGGAGGAGTTGGAGTCTCAAAGTATTTGTACTAAAAAGTCGGTGCTTGAGTTCTCCAAAAAGGGATGTGGTAGTTCTCGTCTAAGGATCTCTGCGCAATCTTATAAAAATTTGCTAAACGGTAAAAAGATGAGTTTTTACCGTAAACGAGATTTGACAACTTTAACAATTCGGATCCATAAGAGGGAGGCTACTAAGGAGATAGACACTATTCAAGACAGATGTAAGAAGAAGAAAAGGAGATGTCATAAAAAACGGAAATCTAAGATGACGGGGGCAATGAATGAAGACATGACTCCGGCCGAGAATATGGATGTGAATTCTGCCGGTGCTAGCGGTAATTTAAGCGTATCCGATTCTGGGGCCATGACATCAAGCGCGTCTTCAACTTGTGACAATTTTTCTCCTCCTAATACTCATATCTCCCAAGATAACACCCTGAGTGTTGCTGATGTTCCAAGCCTCCTTTATAGCCCGGTGAATGAAAAAGCTACTTCTATTTGCCCTCCAGCTCAGAATGACTTTAATGACTATGAACCTTTCACTTTTTCAGCCCGTCCTAAGAAGTGTAAGATTTTCTCGTTGGAAAAACCATCATGCGCCCGCTTTACTCCCATACTTTGCAGGTACCCATCTCCTCATCATGTGCGCGAGAAATGGAGAAATGTCACTTCCAAGAAAAATCAAAGCCAAGGGGATGAATTTCCAAGACACAATTTGTCTACTTTCACAAAAAGTAGACCTCCCTCTTATAAATTTCTACGCCCTCGTGGCGTAAGTGTGTCTTGTCGAAGGTACTCCTCCGAAGCTCAGTTGATAAAGAAGAGAAAGGAAATGTTCGCACAAGTTCACACCTCTGATCGCCCCGTGAAGAAACCTTGTTTGGTGGTTAACTCCATATGTAGTTTATTTTCTAATCCTAATAATGTATTAATAAATTCTGACTCCGAGAGTCGTGCAAGTACCGCTTGAGGAACTTTTCTTTCCATTTGCCAAAAAAAATAAATAAATAAATAAATAAAAAAAAAGGTACCTAATTTCTTAAATGCTACTTGGGGTAGCATTTCATTTCAGGTAGCTTACTTGACCAAATAAGCTATTTGTCAAACACTTGCAAAAAAATCAGGGAGCTGAAATTTTGGTCAAATAAACTACCTGAAGTGTCGTGGCAAACGGAGCCTTAACCCGATTTAAATAGAAGCAATATAACCCGATCCAAAACCGAACCGAATAACCCATTTGTCGGGCCTAGGAAAAACTACAATTTGAAATTTGAGAAAAGTACTTTGTTTTTACCATACTAGGAGTAAATGAGTAATACAAAAGAGGCTAACAAGTACAGTACCAACTAACACAAAGAGTTGATGACAGACATCGTTTTGAGTAGATATATTCGGCTATAAAAGAGTGGATCTAGAATTGAAATTTGAAAGGTGAAGTCTAAAAAGGGTAAAAATGGCGGGTCGACGAAGAGGTAGCGGAGGAAGAAGCTGTAGAGGAAGAGGAAAAAGAGGAAGAAATACAGAGGAAGAAGAAGAAGAACAAGTTGAAGACATGACACATGTTTCCCGTCTCACTCCTCAACCTCTTGCACGTCAATTCTCTACTCCTAAGGTAAGCTGCTCTTTTTGGTCTTCTTTACGATGATGGAGGTAGTACTCCCTCCATCCCGTTCTGCTTTATACACGGTTATTAAGTTAAGAAGAGAAGAATGAGTTCACAATTATTAATAAAAATCAAAACCAAGGAAATGTAATGGTTATTTACTAGAAAAGGAAAGTGTAAACTATTGACTGAAACACCCAAAAAAGGAAAATGTAAACTATTGACTGGAACGGGATATGTGTTTCATGTTTCGGAAACTTGCTGTTTTGTGTTTTGCTAATACACTTCACGGGTACCCCTCGTATTGTACAAGAAACAAGTGTACCACGTAGAAAAACGATCTATTTCGATCTTTTACAGCGGGGGGACTAAAAAATGCAAATTTGCACAACTTTTATCGCAAATATATGCAAATTTTTTGCTCGTCGGTTTGGTATTGTTACCTGTTGTTAGGATTGTAATACTCCGTAGTAAATATTGACGCTTTCAGACATTATTAGATACGGAGTAGATCGTTACCCTAATCTCTTCCATTGCTGCTGAGCATTAGCACTTAGCAGTTGGGAGTCTTGGAATTGAGTATGATGAATCACACTTGCAAAACTTTATGAAGTATGAATATCTATTTTCTGTAAATTTCTGCATTTGACAGATAATTCGCACTCCTGATGATTTCGAGACCTTTACAAGCCCTTGTATTACCCATGGAGGATCGATACTGATAAGGAGGGTTATAGATAATGAAAATGTCTACACTCGAAGAGAACAACTCACTCAATCTTCTCAAACTTCTGGTAGACATTTGAGTCCCCCCAACTTCCGAACTCTGGAGTCAGAAGACCACCATCTTTCTCGTCCACGTCTTGAAGTTGGGTTTAGCAATTCTACCTTGCAGGTGCGTAGGAACATACGCTGTTAGTGTGTTCGCTTTTGTGTCACTGTAATTTTCCTCATTTTCACAATAACGCTGTTATAAAAAGAAGCGACAACACTTACACATGTGGTGTTAACATTTTCAGGGAGCACAAGAACAAATATATGTGGAAACCCCTCTAAATCTGAACTCAGGCTCGCACAAATCAAACAGTACAGAAAAGGAAAATGCCATGTATGATGTGTTTGAAGGTGCATTAGTTGCAGGAGGCGGAACTGAGCATAATACAAGTCTTCAATTGGAGAACTCTAATTCTCTTACGGGAGTCTTAGCCGTGAATTTACCAACAGTGGATGACCTTCCTGAATCTGCCGCTCAGAAGAATGCATCACACTCACATCAATATGACTCAGAAGAGAGCCATCATGGACACCCATCTCCGACTGACGTACATGACAATGTCGGGTCAAGTAGCACTAACAACGGGTCAAAAGTGATGGCGTTTGAAAAAAGCAAAACCCTGCCATCTTCTAGTTTAAATACCACGCAGATAGTCGAGGAAATGAGGTTTTGTAAAAATCGTGAAGCCGACTCTATGGGGCCTGTTAATGCGCCTGTCTTGTTGAAGGGTTATAATTATAAAGTGAAGGCCCATTATATTGGTGTACTTACCTCCATTTTGTCCAAATATGGAGACATTGGCGCAAACTGCTCCATTCGATCAGTCACTTTCCGTTCAATTTGCATGGAGCATGTATGCGACATTGTTCAAACCTTGAAGAATACCAACCTCAAAGTCGTGTGTAATAAGGAGCTTCAAAGTATGATGGATACTGTCAGTGATTTAGAAAAAGAAAGGGTTGATGTTGGTTGGTTGAGAAAGAGGCTTGTTGAGATCATTGAGGCCGAGAAAGCAATACTTGAGCTCGGGGCATCTTCGAACCTGAAAAAGCTTCATGGTGAACAATTAACCAAAGTTGAGACGGTTAAGGAGAAACTTGAAGAATACAAGAGAGCTATCATTGATCTTCAGAAAAAAGTCAACCTTGCTGAGTTAGACCTTTCTGTAGCCGAGACTCAAGTGTCAGAAACTGAAAACTCGATGTCAGATATGAAGGCGAAGATGAAATATGTTTACAAGCTAGAGTCCTTGGCTCATGGTTTGTTGTAAGTTTCACTGCCAGGAAGCAAGTTTTTATATTGCGACTCAGAGCCGGAAATGTAAACTCAAATAGCCCCACATTTTATGTTTTCCTCCACAGTTTCTGTAAAATGGTACTCGGTAGTAACTAACTAGAGTATGATGTTGTAGACTTGTAGTAATCTGTTCCCATGTCGACTATTCAACACCCGGAAGTGTGTTCGTGTCTGTGAAACAGAGAATTCATCAATTTGGTATCAGGTAGTATTTTCACATTTGACGACTTTCACCGGTATTTTCTCCAACAAACAGAAAATCACTATGACGAAACATGAATACTCGACTTGCATCAGTTCACAACAGTGAACACTAGATTAAAGTGTTTCATTATACAGAAAAAACTTGCTATAGACAATGAACGTAAACTAATGTACAAACACTCCGATTATAAGTTTATGACGCATGCGCTTGGGATTATCAACTAACATTCGAGTTATCATTGAATGACAAAAGAAATCAACAACAAAGTGAAGAAATTAGACAGAAAATACAGGGAACTTGTTTTAATTTTTGCTTCAGAAGGTTATTCTTAATAATAGTGATTGACCCTTCTGCAAACCGTTCGAATTTAACCGTGATTTCCTGTTAATGGGGATATATAATATCACCCTCATCTTAATCATGGAGTTAGCAAAATGGTCAAAGAAAAGCTCATTGTTCTCAGCATATTGCTTCACTAACTGCATTGATGCATGGCTCTGAGTTAGCAAAACCTCGTCCGAATTCTACAATCCATTGTAAGCTAATATGTTCTTGTAGTAACCATTGTCGAATTTTAAACGAATAAGTTCTGGTCTCCTCCGGATGGTGGGCACCTTGTTCACAACTCCGATGCATAGACTTGGTTCAGCGTATAAGCTTTCCATTTCCGTTTTGGTTGTACAGCCTTTGCTTGAAGCTGGTGCATCGTGCGTCACCTATTGTGTGGGGTCCTGAAGGAATAAGAATAGTCGAGTTCAACAAGAAGAAGATGGTGAAAGTCGTGGAACCATGAGAAGAGACCGTATCAGCTCCATTAATTGACAACCAAAACGGCTTCTTATAACCATTAGAAGGGGCAAATTGTCGCACGGAGACGATGTGAATTCGTTGGGCTCGGGTTTGTTATTCTAATTTTATGCCGTTTTCATATTAATTTGATGCATGTGATTTCTAAAATACTCCCCTTCTATAATTTGTTTATAGACCCATAAACAACAATCTTAAGACAATTTGTACTTTCCGCTCTGATCGTGACTTTACCGACTAAGTTCAATTAAGTTAGTTGACATCCAACTAGCAAATCGTTGTAAAATCCTCCTTTTAAGCTGATGAAAAAAGTTTTTGTTCGTTCTTTTTTGTGTTGTCAATTTTGAGTATCGGTCATGCAAATAACATTTTTCTTCTCCCAAAGTCTCCTTTTAATTCTAGAATTTGTTTTATTCTAACTACTTATCCCGTCTTAAGCTTAAAACGCATATACCAGACTTGAATGAAAAACATTTTCTCATGCAATGAGTTTATAAATATGTCGAAAACAATTATTTAAAAGGAGGGAAAAGGCAATTGAAAAACAAGGAAGAAACACAATTACATAGGTATTGCTAATTTGTTATCGAGTATAAGGAATCATTTGTACCAAACCATAACGAAAATGTTTCTCCAACTACTAAAACAAAGCGTTACTAGAAATTGCGGGACTATTGCGCACGGTCAAGCAACTAGTTAGCTTGTAAATGCGCGAACTGAGATTATGCATTTGCTGAGCTTTGCCCAACTCCGACATAAAATTGGGATACAATAGAACATAAACACACAGATTACCCGATCTCAGGGCACTATTCGAGTAAATACTTTTTTTTTTTTGGACGAATTCGAGTAAATACTTCGTAGTAATTAGCTGCGGAATTAGAGGATATGGTAACAAAAGCTAATTGCTTGTTATATCATTGAAATTCAATCTTGTGACATGCAATATGATGACTCTCCTTTTCACCGGTCCACCAATCATATCCAAGCGTAATATGGGTGCGAAAAACCCATAACCTCCCTTCGACGAAATACATATAATCATTTGATCAGTTTTCCAGAAAACCGTACAAAAATATTGCAACAAAGAAAAAAAGAATATTTGGATATTTTGGAGCGGTGTTGACGGAATCAAACGAACTGCTCAGGAGTCAAATTAAATTGATAAGGCAATATACCTTCAAAGTTGAACTCTCTCATAGAAAAGAATATAAGCCTCGGAATGAAGGACTTCGTTCAAGGTTGTTTCACGAACATAAGCGTCACTCGCATGGTACCACACATTATGTTTCTGTGTATGATTTTCTTCATCTGATCTTCCTCTGCGTGTGTTAGTACCTCTCACATATGCAACATAATGCCCGCCTCTCATTGACCCCGAATGCTCCACCACCCCGATTAAACGGTAAATGCAATTGTCTCCCACTGATCTGCACATCATTATGCAGATCAAGATGAGATGAGGCGGAACATATTAGTATGTTTACACTATCAGAATGAATAGAATATGAAAAACATGCAAGTAACCATAAGGGAAGGGCAACGAAAATATTCAAGAGTTGACTAAAATAGAACCCAAAGCCGAGATAAGGAGGTTAAATGTGTATTAACCCGATGTTGAAAAACTCACGACTATTTTCAGATGACCATATATTTTTTCCCCCATTCGAAACAGAGAAACAAAAAATATCCACTATGCTAAGAGTCTCCCAACCATTAAACTAGCCCATCTTGATCAAAGTAATCTCACACAGAAGAAAATCTGCATACTAAACTCTTTATGGCACACAAGCATGGTCAAATAATCTGGCATCGACCATAAGTCATGCAACACAAAAACACAATACATTTGCAAGAATTCCCATTTATTATTTGAGATGAAACATCAGTAAATCTTATAAGGCATCCTCTGATTGGAGGGCTATTAGAATATATCATTGTCAGTCTCATGAGGGCACAAAATTAGAAGAATGAACTGGTAGGCAATAAAATGGTTACCAGTCAGTAATCATTCCCCACAACATTCTCTGGGCATGTCATATGGAGCCAAGTACGCACACTCACCAACGAAAGCAAAAACAAATAAATACGACAGCAGCTTTGCCCATTGAAGCACGTGAACATATAGCAGCAACGACGACATTATCCCAGTGTTCGAAGTTTCAAACACCACTGCCAGAGCTATTGTCAGTGGGTGTCTATAAAAAATATGATTCCAATTTTTTGAGTTGAATTGGGAGAAAAAAGGACACATTAAACCCCTTCCCCCTTCCCACCTTACAATCTAGAAATACCTTACAGTCTACATTTTAACATGTATGATTATACACTATTTGCCTATTGAACAAATAAACACCATAATATATTCTCCCACGGTCCCAGTCATTTTTTTTACCTATTCTATTTTAGAGTGTCTCATTCATTTGTTTACCTTTCTATAATAGGATCTCATCCACTAACAACCACCACAAATGGTCCCTTCCCCTTTCCTTGGTCTTTGTGCCAGAACCAAAGGTAAACAAATGACCGGATGGAGGAATACATGAATAACTCCTCCAACTTGATATTTTCATTCAGAAGATGAATGCATTTCAGCTTTAATAGAGGTAATTAATATAAAAATCGAAGGATGAAGTGGACTCACAGTCTATTTAAAAATCATTTATCATTTCCTCATACCCAGTAAAAACTAAAAATCATTTACTAACTCCCCCAATTTATATTACAAATAGAGTCTATAATGTCTTTGTACCTAGTTGTATCTTGTATCAACTGCCCAATCTCCTTTCAACTAAGTCAAAGAGCGACTTCAGACAAACACAATCACTCCTTCTGGACTAAAAGAACAGGGCAAGCAGTCACGGTGATTTGTGTGCATCACAACTTTCAATAAGGTGATATGTCACACCGACTAAGCTTTGCTATCAACCAAAGGAATCACGTGAGTGGAGATAATACGCCTTCAGTGGATCCGATGGCAAAAAGATTTACAGTCAGTGTAGTCACATCTATTTTAGATAGTGTATTCTTTTATAACATTCAAACCTCCCATTTAGGTCAAGCCGGATGTGGAAACAGATGAAAAACCTATGCCCTTCAACGAACCTACAATTAAATCATGATAGATACTTTATTTATCCCAACGAAAATTTACCATTGGCTTGCAATCCACACAAACCCTATGGATGACAAGTCTATAAGCACTCTCACAGACAGCTAAGGCGAAAAGCTAATATGACCAACTGAACTTCAAGAGGACACCTCTATAGAGATTATAGCTCTTTGGATAGACAAGTTTCAATTAAGGTAGAAATAAGGTGCACAACTATACAACAGAAGATTGCTTCATAATGCATGTTCCCTTGCTGGAGCCTAGGGCCTATGTTACTCTGACTCGGCTACAAGGGTTCGGCACAACATGATGGCGAGTGTCAGGTGTTCAAATGAAATGAAGTCTCGGATGTCGTGCCATATAGAAAGGTCAGGGTGTCGGACATGCGACACATGTCCAATGTGAAGCGTCGAAGTAACATAGGCAGGATCAAGCATATACAAATCTACCATGCAAACAACACTAGGAAGATAGAGAAAAGATTGGCACCTGTTATCTAAATAGGGTCGAAGATCAATAAATTCCTTGAAAACAACATGGCCACTTAGTTTACTTAGGCGACCACGTGCATCTTGGCCAAATCTTTTCAGGTGAATGGTCAAAATAGCAGGACTTTTGCTGATTAATATCCTTTTAGTTGCACTTCTCATCACCTTTACACTTTTTGAATCAATATCTTCATCTTCCTCTGAATCATGTTCCTCGGATCCCGATAGTGTCTCAACAGGAACGTGGTCAGCATACACAGTGCAACAATTGATTGATTTACTACCCAGACTAGCTTCATCAGGAAGTTGGGGACAAATAGAGACACTAGTGGCATCCGAGCATGCACTTTCTGCTTCATTTATTTCCCCTAGTTCTTTTGACAAGACTGGAGTCGATCCATAGGTTTGCACGGGAATATGATTTTTGGAATTCTCATGGGATCCAGTGCTTCCGTTACTATCAGCAACAAATACTGAGTTAGTACCCGACAACTCATTTTTAGACACGTTTTTCTGGTGCACTAGTGACAGATGGTTCTTTTTAAGTTTTCGTCTTTCCTTGAGTTGTAGTTTTGAACAGTTCTCACAATGCCAAGCATGCTCACCAGACAGTAGCTCAGGTTTAACAAAATGAGCCAAACAACTCTCGACAGACACCTGAGAATCTGTGTTGTCAACTTCATCAGGATCAGACTCGGTGCTGTTTCCAGCTAGGAATCCATTTCCTAGATGCGAATTCCCTTCCAAATTATTTGAAACTTCGGAAGTTGTTGCAACTGCCTCAGGCTCAGCAAACATGTCACCAAAGCCAACAAAATCCGAAGTATCTTCTTCATCACCCACAGCTAATGAAGGAATTTCAGTAGAGGGACAATCTTCTTTGTAGGGCAGAAACAACACTTCATTGTCCTTGACCTGTCTTAGACAGTCATCTTCCCAACCATTAACCACAGGCTGAGGCTTCATATTCTTGTCACCAGTATCTACACCTGTCTGCTCACTTGAATTCGTCGTTTCCTGAATTGAATTTATATTGTGATTCCCATCTTTGCTTCCAGACTCAACGCTATCCAAAACATCATTGCTCTCGACAGTTAAATTCTGGTCATCTGACAAAGAAACTGGTTCAAGAAAATTCGGCCATGAGTCAGATTCTGGGGAATCACTTTCGGTAACTGGTTCAATAAAATCCAACCATGAAAAGTCGGCTTCTTGAGCATCACTTTGGGTAACTGGTTCAGGACAATCCAGTCGAACCCCATCAACTTCCTGGCCACCACTTTCCGGCACTTGTGCGCAGGCATCATCTGGCTTCGTGAAGTTATGTTCCTGAGACCCCAAACCTTTGTTGTCAACCACAAGAACAGGTTCAACAAGATCAGCTGAAGATGACTGACTGCTGCTTGAAGGATCACAGCCAATAACAGTAGAACATAAATTTCCATCTTTCCCAAGTTTCGGACGAGGCCTGCCAACTCTTTTAGGAGGCTGCTTGCCTTTCCTTGTTCGAGAAGCTGGCAGAGCCTTCTTAGGATGAGGTTTCTTTGTGGGTAAAGGAAGCGAAAGATCTAGAAAAGGCTCATGAACGACCGAAGAGTGCCCACATTCAACACAACAAACAGTGCTTGAAATCTGGCCCCCAAATATGACATCACTCAATGTCGGGCTCGCTGGTAAAGATGGCCCATATTCTCTAGAGTGTACATCAGACTTCTTTGCACGCAAATCTTCAGCTGACAAACCATCAAGCAAACAGCGAAGCAACTCGTGACTGTCTTGTTGCTGGAACCCCCTAAATTGAGAAGCTTTGGCACAAATACATCCAAACAGTGGTTTTGGATTAATCACATTTCTCAGGCCTGATTCAAGGCTTGTTTCAATATAAATCTTTTTTAGGGCACTAGTCATTGGTCCCATTAACCCATCAAATGACAGTAAATACTCACGCAAAATATCTATAGCCAGTAAATTCTGCATGACAGAATTGAAGAAGCATGTATTCCCAAGATTGACCAGTCCTCTGATTGCAAAAAGATCCTTACTATTTGGTAAGCTGACTACTTTATTTTCGGATTTTACATCACTAATAATGCTCCCACTTCCAAAAGGCATATCTTCCACATCTCCCGAAGTTGTTTTGTAAGACTGGTTTTTCAAAACAGTAACAATATCTGACAAGGCATCTTTCAGCTCATCATTATCATCGAACGTTTGAACTGGAAGAAAAGCCCTACAAGAAAAGCACCACCTTAGCTTATTGTTCTCCAGCTGGATTACCAAAGGGTGCCGATTTTGAGAAGAATGCCGAGCTGCATGAGTTTGCTCAGCGGTTGGCAAGCCAACACCTCCACAAGAAAAATGACCACACTGTAAACAAATCCAAGTGGCTTTAGATCCACTCTTTTTTTTACCGTGTTTTCCCTTTCCTTTGCCACCCTTGCGATCAATCATGCCTTCCCGACAATCCTCACAGCCAGTAGACTCTGCTGACTCGAGTTTTGAACAAACTTTTGCCACATCAACAGCCTTTTCAAAATGCGCACAAACTTTTTTCTCCTTGACCACCACAACTCCATCATTAAAATTCTTGGAGATGTGATTATTCTCCTTCAGACCATCCTTCATGGAAGAGGTAGGAACCCGCTTCTCCTTAAGTGCATTTTGAGCCTTCTTCTTAACCCTCTTCCCCATTATTTCCTTTAAACCGTGTTGCAGAGCAAAACAAAAGTAAGAATCAAGACCATTCACCCAAGCACACACTCTAGTAGCAAACTAAAAACAAACATCAAAATACTCCCTCCGTCCCAATCATTTGTTTACCTTTGATTAAAATACCTCTCACAAAGAATAAAAAAAGGTAAACAAATGATAGGAACGAAGGAGTATCACACAAGGTTTACAAACATAGAAAAGCACACATAGAATATCTAATAAAACTAATGGCTGTACTCCAAACCCTACCTACACTCAACCAAAAATAATTTGTTTTTTCTATATACAATTGTAAAAATAACAAGCTTTAAAGTTCAAGCATCATTAAATTGTCATACAGAGCAGAAATTCGACAAACCCGGTTACGAAAATCAAAGGTAAATTGAAGGGCACAACCTAAATCACCTAAAAAATCAAATAATCGCGCTATCCGGAAACGATTACTTGTGTATCTGATACACGCTGATTAACTAACTCAAATTACCAATACCCCAACAAAAAAATTGGAACTTCCTCCGTCAAACTGAATTGCACTTCTAAATATCATTAAATTTCTTAGCAAAAACAAACTAGGATAATCAAATCAACCACAAATTAAGGACTTGAAATTGAAAAATCGGCAGCATGGGCACATGTAAATCAAGCATATCAATCAAACAACATACTAAAAACACATAAAGGGTAATAATTGGAGTTGTATACGAAGATCAACTAACCTGAGAATAAACTCAAGAACAAAAGGGAAAAACCCAGTTGACAGAATACTATAATCGAACCACCCACCAACCCAGAATACTAATATCACATAGATTGATGATTGA
>JAYMSF010001503.1:0-11936 GCA_036897335.1 Silene vulgaris
TTGGCTGAGAGTAGTCTTAGGATGGGTGACCTCCTGGGAAGGTTTCCGGGATGCGCATGAGTGAGGACAAAATGCGTTATAAAGGACCCGTGTTGATCTGTGGGCCATGTACACATCCTGGTGAGCTATCATAAGTAACCGCTCCCAACCCGGTCTGGGTCGGGGTGTTACATATTCGATCTTTTTTGGATATCTGATCCGAAATCTTTGGTTTTGGTTTGGATATAGATATTAGAATTAAAACATTTGGATATTCGATCCGATCCGAAACTACGGCTTTCTAGTATAATTTTAAGAAAATACAATTTTATCTGATACAACAACTTAATAAAAGTTCAAAATATAAGAAAAATATGTAAATGGTACTTAAATTTTATGTCGAGAATATTAGAGTAAGAATACTAAAGAAAATCATGATGTAAAATGATGAATATGATCTTGTTTCAAACTAAATTTTAAAGTAAATTCCAAACTATGGATATCCGCATCCGATCTGTTTGTTTTGGATAACCGAACATTGGATATCCGAAATATTTGATTTGGATATGGATACATGATTTCGGGAATTTCAAATATGGATATCCGATCCAAACAAGCACTTTGGATCGGGTATCCGATCCGTGCTCTACCCTACTCTTAATTACACAAATAACCGCCCCTGAATCCTTTGATGGTTAAGAACTGTAATAAGCTACGGAGACTCAAAAATGTAGGATAATTTATGCTTATTTAACCACTTAGTCTTGCTTAAGATAATATACTATCCGTTTTAATCTAAGCCAAATATCACCCCATATGGGTATACAGACAAATCATTTATCTTTTCCGATATATTATGCATTTATGCTTTTCTCCTATTCCATGGATACATTTAACTCAACCTCAGCTTAAAAGAGATAATACTGTCTTAAACGAAAATTTGTCTTAACGTAAAACCATCTTTTGCCAAAAATTGGCAAAATTAAATTGATATCCGAGTTTTATATAAAAACCCGAGTGGAAGAAAATTAAAATCCTCAAGAAATCGCCATAATCGCGTCTCTCTTTAGCTGCTAAGTTCAAAGCTATCTGGATTTAGAAATTGAGGATGCATCCTGAACCCAGGCAAGTTTCATTTCATCGTTTTTCTTGTTTCATTCTCTCTTTTGTTATACTGATTATATGTTCTTGTAATAATTCTTTTTCTTTGCTAAAATTGTGTCAAATGCCATAATTGTTGTATGCTAGTTAGGGTTTAGATTATTGGGTAATTTGAAATATTACTTAATTTTAGTCTAATCAAATGCCCGATTTATTTGGGCACTTAGATTATGGCATGCATTTGTGGGTGTGTGAAAGTGGGATTAGTGTAGTAAATCAAATGGGTTGGGTTGGTGGATCAAAAGGAAAGTGTAGCAATTCTATAGTATGTGTTATACTTGATCTGTCTTAAGTTTAAGACGGATATGCGCGTCTTAAATGAGAATTTGTGCTATAGAATATGGGCAATTCCTGATAATCGGAGGGAGAAGTTCCCAAATACCCCAAACTTATTAAACTAGTAGATCACCAACAGCAATATTAGCTTTATGCTTCAAGGGTTCAAAAAGAAATTGTGTCGAGATTGAATCAAATGACTGTTACTTCATAATGGCAACAAGGATTGTCAGTTTTGTCATAATCCGTGATTAAAATGTATGGACTATTAGTCTTTTGCTCCATTGGGGTCTTTTGCTCCATTGGGATTTGGGAACATACCCGTTTTCTGTGCGCGTTGGTAATTGGCTCCACGTGAGCTGAATTAGTTAACTCAGCTCGACTATGCCAAATACAGAATATGGGCAATATGGGATATGGCAAATAGTAGTGTGTCTCGCTAGATTTTAACTTTATCTAAGCACAAAGGGGTTTCCTGACTTCGGTATACTTTTATTACTTAAGAGTGACCAATGTCATTAGTCTTCTATTGCCCTTGGGTTTCTATGTCCTCGCGCTAATGCTAGAAGTAGTTTTTCTTACATGTATAATCAGCTTCCTTGCTTCGTATGTTCGCCGAGCGCAAGTATTCTTCTCATGTAATATGCGTCCTTATATTATTGCAATATGATGATTTTCCTTCAGCTGAGTTTAATAGTTGAAGGAGAATGAAATAGTGCTTCCTAGAGGTATATGGATAATACCTTCTGTTTTTTGAAAATCCCTTCTGCTTACTTGTTAGTGTGGTCAGACTGGTATTTGAGACAGGGTACCCAAATTGAGCACTCAAATAGAGTTCCGCCGGCCACCGCATATAGTGCACTGCTGTTGCTCTACTACCGATTGATAGGTGTTCGCTTTTATATCTTCTCTCTAGCAGATCACCAACAACAATATTAGTTTAGTGCTTCAAGGATTGAAAAAAGAAATTGTGTCAAGATTGAATCAAATGACTGTTTCTCCATAATGGCAACAAGGGTAGTCAATTTTGTCATAATCCGTAATTAAAATATATGGACTATTAAGTCTTTTGCTCCACTGCAAACAAATTAACCATATTCTGTCTGTCTTGAATTATTTAAAACATACATATCAAACTAACTTAAGGCTATTTTTTTTTGAAAGAGAGGTTAGAGAGCTGTTTCATAAAGTACACACCAAAGCCCCAGAGTGATTTGATTTTTTTAGGTAGCTTAAAGGCTTGTAGTTTCCGCTTCCTGGATGTATTTGCTCTGATAAGAAGACTTTTGGAGTGATATCGTGTAGAATAACCAATGATTTTCCTAAAGCTGAGTTTAATATTTGAAGGAGAATAAGATATTGCTTCCTAGAGGTATATGGATAACACCTTATGCTTATTGAAAATTGCTTCAAGCTTCGGCTTACTTGTTAATGGGGTCAGACTGGTATTTGAGACACAGTACCCAAATAGAGTTCCACCGCATGTAGTGCACTGCCGTTGCTCTAGTACTGATTGATAGGTGTTCGCTTTTATATCTTCTCTCTAGCAGATCACAAACAGCAATAGTAGCTTAGTGCTTTAAGGATTGAAAAACAAATTGTGTCAAAATTGAATCAAATGATTGTTACTTCATAATGGCAAGAAGGGTAGTCAGTTTTGTCATAATCTTGTAATCAAAATATATGGACTACAAGTCCTTTCCTCCAATAAGAAGACGTATGGAGTGATATCATGTTTCATTGTCGGTTGATAGTTGATAGTTGATACCACTAATAGGCCCATCACCTAAACAAGCGTGGAGTAGCGAGTTAAATCCCTCGAGATGGTATGCAATAGTTAAAAAATATGATCTTCTCTTTCTAACGGCCTCAAGTGATTTGCTCTGTTAGGTTGCTTAAAGCCTTATGGTTTCTTCCCCCTTGTTCTCTTTAAGACGACTCGTAATGCCTTTACAAGTTCTTATTTCATATGGAAGTCAAAGCTTGATGGGCTTTCTAAATTGATCGTTTATTTCACTGTATTCAGCACCATGCAGATAATTCCTCCAGAAATCCTGTTGGAAATACTAATTCGTCTACCAACAAAAGACATAGGTCGTTGGCGCTGCGTTTCCAAATCATGGCGTCATATCCTTTCAGAACTTGACTTCATCAGAGCTCATGTCAACCGAAGCAAACACTTCATTGATGATCAATTGCTCATGCTATGTGAGTATAATACGCCTTTTAGTGGCACCGTTCCTCGTAACTTGTTCGGTGAAATTACTGTTGTAGCCACTCAGCTCAATTTTGCTGTGATCCCGGGAAGTTGGATGTGCAAACCAATTTTTTGTGATGGATTGGTTTTATTCACTGAGGCTAGCACACGTAACAGCTTGTTGGTCAACCTGACTATGAAAGAGGTTCTAGAATTACACGTTCCATCACATGATCTTGATTCTAATTCTGGAAGTACCAGGTATGGATTCGGGTATGATCACGTCAATGATGATTATAAGGTTGTAGCACTGTCCTGTTATTTTCTTGAGCGTGAGATGAAGATGTTTACTGATGTGTATTCAGTTAGAAATGGTAGTTGGAAACAGGTGGATAGTTCCCCATGTTTTTATCGTAATGAAGGGGTCTTTGTGGGTGGGTCTGTACATTGGATTGCAAAAAACTGTTTGGACAACTCGCGTTTCATTGCCAGGTTTGATTTAACTGAAGAGAAGCTTTGGGAAATAGCAGCACCTTGTGCGATTTATGGTAACTGGTGTGAGTATCATGACCTAATATTACTTGGAGGATGTCTATGCGTGTGCAATTTATTCACAGCAGATGCAGTTAGTATTTGGGTGATGAAAGAATATGGTGTTGTTGAATCTTGGACTAAGTTTTCGATTGTCGCTGAACAAGGCCTTATGGTGACCCCATTTATAGGTGTTCCTGGGCGATTGGAACTGTTGATGCTGAAGGACAGTGAGGATACACCTGGTAAGAGATTTGTGGTATACAATTTGGATACGGCGAAATTTCAGGATATGATAATAGAAGGAATAAAGGATTTGTTCTGCTTGAGAGAAGGATTTAGGGAATCTCTTATATCACCATATTATAACCATCCAACTAACAGAGGCTGAATATATTTGTTGGTTGGAATCATTATACATGTATTAGTGATCGGCTGATCGTTCTTCTACTCTAAAATTTAGCTGGTTTTCTACGTGATCTAGTATCAAGCGGTTCAAACCCATTAAGGTATTGGCTGTGAATTTCCGGTCATTAGTTCAAGTTGGCTTAGATTCGATCCTATTTGGTTTTTGGTAATATAGCCTGATAGTCATATTCAAAAATTATAAATCGAGTGGCTTATTCCTTTGTACTAGTGACAATACTACTACCCTACAGGAATAGTAGTTTATTCCAAAAACTTCGGTATATTTTTATAATATGTCGTGTTTTCATCATGTTATCTTAATGTAAGACGGTTACGTTGTTACGGAACAATTGGTGAGCAATGTTTTGAAAAGAATGTAATGTCAAATGTGAACGTGATTAATATTAGTGAGGTCTAAGTAGATGTATAATGGAAGGAAGGTGGGGAAGTTGAGGGACAGATGTAAATAGATGATGAAGCAATCTGAGCTGTTGAAATTATATTAAAATGCAAACATATTCGTTTAGAAATATCCGACACGAATAGCATCAAGTGTCAGACTGGACTATTTATTTGAAAACTATGTATATTTTGGTCTAACATGAGGCGTCAAATTGTTATACCCATGTCTTGAGTGTCGAGTTTCGGGCACACGTATCCGAGGAAATTAGAAGAGTCGGAGTAATATAGGCTCTCACTCTCTCAAGTCTCACCTGCACACATCATTGTATTCTGTCGCACTTATAACCAAAGTTAGTCTCTCTATTCTTTCTCCTTTCTTCTTTATTTTGTTTTGGGTTTTATTACAGTTTATCGGCATTATAGTATTGTTATTAAGCATTATTTCATTGAAGTTCTTTTGTGAATTTGATATGAAAACGTAGCATCTTATTTCTGGGATTTTGGAATTGGCCTGAGCTAAAAATGGATGCATTTTCATCTTAAATGGGTCATAGTTTACACCGTCTTTAGCTTGTGACAAAAAGTGACCCTACTTCAGCAGGACATATTAAATTTATTGTGTGTCTAGTGATTAATAGCCACTGAAATGCTGCGAAAATGGGTAGTTTTGAGGTTTGATTGAGTGCGACCATGTTCTTTGTTCAGTGCTTTTGATTTTGTTACACTCGGTGGTTGATTTGTTTGATTTTGTTGATGAGAATCATTCAAGTGTGAAATTAGTGATTTCTGGTCAGTTAAGGTCACTTGGGAACGGATCGGATAATTTGAGGTTGGGTCAATTTCGGTCCAACAAGTTCAGTCAATTCAGGTTTGGAATTATGAGCTTTCGAGTCTCGAGTTAGCCTTATTGGGTCGGGTAGTAGGTTATGTTAGGTCTTGTTACTTCTTCTTGTTTTTGTCATTAGTAGCAATGTAGCATGCCATTTTCGCATCGTGAAATGAAGTGGATTAGGCACTTTCAAGTCTCCGTCTTACCAGTTACCGCTATAACGTTTTGTAAATGGGCTTCTTTGTTTCAAGAGTCATGCATACCGTAACACCAATGCAATATGGTGAGAATATGACTTACTTTTGCTCAGACTATACTATAGTTTTTCAAGTGTCTCAGCCAAATGGATTATTAGTATGTATATCTTTCTTTTCCGAACTGTTGCTCGATAAAAGAGTTATAGACCCCCTACAATCTTATACCTTGTGGAAAGTAAGGTTTGATGGTTTGTTTTCACTAAATTCAGCTTCATGAAGATAATTCCGCAAGAGATCCTGACCAATATACTTGCCCGCTTACCAGCAAAATCCATAGGCCGTTGTCGTTGCGTTTCGAAACCATGGTGGCATCTCCTTTCGGAACCACACTTCATCAAAGCTCACCTCGACCGGACTAAAGAGTTCATGGATAATGAACAAATCATTCTTATTTCTAGTGAATCCAATACCTTGTTTAGCAGCAGTATTACCCACCACTCGTCCGGTGAGATTACTTCTTTGACTACGGAGCTTAGCTTTGTGGTGGCCCCTGATTTTAGGAACGAGGGTATGCCTTCTTGTGACGGATTAATTTTGATTGGGAATGATGCAAATAAGAGGCTGTTAGTTAACCCAACTACGAACAAGACTCGAGAGTTGACAGTGTCGCCGTATGCTCTTGATCCTCATGGTAGTTTCACCATGTACGGACTTGGGTATGATCGTGCGAGTGATGATTATAAATTTGTGACACTTTCTTATTACGATACTGATAATGAGTACGAGCCTGATTGTACTGAGATGTTTGTTAATGTGTATTCTGTTAGAAACGGTACATGGAAACAGGCTGAAAGTTCTCCATATGATCATGCCGTTGGTCATCTTGTTTCAGGGGTTTTTGTGGGTGGGTTCATTCACTGGCTTGCGAGTAGGACTTCAGATTACTCGTCTGCTATTGTTAGGTTTGATCTGACTGAAGAGAAGTTTTCTGAAATACCGGCACCTAGTTCAGTTGAAAACTTCGTCTTAAATCGCCTCGCAGTGCTTGGAGGATGTCTTTGTATGTCTCCTTCAAGTTCGCAGAAAGAAACTGAAACTTGGGTGATGAAGGAATACGGTGTTGAGCAATCTTGGACCAAACTCTTGGTTGTGGACCATAAGGTATCAGAGTTTAGGCCACTATTGCTTATATCAGACCAACGGGAAGTCGTGATGGTGAAAGATGAAGAGACAATCAGTGAGAAGTTGGTGGTGTACAATTTGGATAGCGCAACGTTTACTGATATCACAATACAGGGTGCAGGTGATGAGTTTCAAGTTGGAGGGAGCTTCATCGAGACCCTTGTCTCACCTTATTACAATGTCGAGACTGAGACTATAGAAGAGAATGAGAGTACATAGTTCGTAACTTTTCCATCAAAGTAATGTAGTATACTGCAAGTAGTATCTCTTAGTTGAAGTCTTGAAGAGCATGATCTTTGTACTGGGCAGTTTTAATTCAATGTTATTTCACCACTTGTGTTATGTATATTTTGTCCAATCAGATAAAGTTTACTGTAATACTTCCTCGGTCGCAATCATTCGTTTACTTTTTTTATTCTTTGTGAGGTTTATTTTTATCAAATGTATAGAAATGATTGGGACGGAGGGAGGAAATGATTGTCTTTACTCTACACTTTACCAATCTTATTCAATGTTATTTTAAGATTGGCATAGGGAAGGATTGGATCCATTTGTTGTCCGTTATACTCTGCTTTTAAGAACTTTTTGTTACGCTTGGATTCCAATAGTCGGAAAATTAGATCCACGAGTCCATAATTTGTCGATTTTATACACTCCCATCAACCAAATCCTAAAGTCGCTTATGGTCCCTCTTCAAGTGTTAACCAATAGTTGAGGAACCGAAGCTTGGACGTGAAATCACAATTGGAGACGATATAAAACACCTCGCATTGAGCAAATTCCTCCAAGTTTTGTGCATTTTGGTGTTCTCGTCCTCTGAGGTAAACCATTATGCCATGCCTACCAAAATATTTGCATGAGTTTTTCTTCTCAAGGTTTATATCAGGACTCGTTCGGACCAAAATGACCCGTTTGAAGGGAGACTGACTCGTTCGGTTTACATTTTGCTACTCTAGCTCCCTGTTTTACTTTTTTTTTTTTTTTTAAATTTCATTCCTGGTACATTTAATTGAAAATATAATGGAGACTCTTGAATCTTGTCTCAACTTATATCAACAGACTCAGAGGGAGGATGAGAATGCAGACAACTCGCTTCTTGTTCGAGCTGTGTAATGGTGGTGCTGAGGGTCAGCCATGTTTTATGAATGTGTTCGCAGTTTTACCAAGAGATTGTTGGGTTTAATCTGTTGGGTCAGAAAGGATGATGTGCCGCCCAAGATCACCTCTAATTTACATATCCGAACTGATCAAGCATTTTCTAAGCTTGCCAATTGATACTACACCGAAACACATCAAATTCAAGACTCACAGTGAACATTCTATTTCAACGCCGAGTAACTTATAAGTCTCCCAAAATGGTTGATTTAAAGTTTAAACCAAGGTTGAACAATGCCTAATTGCAGATTTACATATTTTTCCTTTAAAATGCACTGGTAGGGAGCCGTGCCCATCGTTGGACTCTCCATTAAACTACAAATTACATTCTTCTATCCCAATTTAATCTTCAGAACTATCATTAGATACCGGTGATGGGAATGTATCCTCAAGAGCCTGTGGTAAGTTCAATACGAATTCTGCAAAAGCTGAACACCATCCACAAACAATAATGTTAATAGCATAAATCATATAATGACTTGATTCAAGCACAATACTACCAAATGTCCTTTCCACCCCTTCCTCGCGGAATGCGAGAGAAGTGGAAACAAACACGTAGGTTAGGGCAAAAAATTTTGGATCATCTCCAAATTCTCAAAATAAACAAACTCATCATAAACATGAAACAACCCTTGCAATCGTCATTATTTTATTTTAGTTCATATGGATTAATGGGAGAGGTTTTAATTAAATGGATTGGTCTCACAATAAAATAAATTGAGACCATCTCCTAAAGATATTTATAAAAACATCTCAACCATCTGATGATTAGCTTTATATCTATAAAACCGTCACTTAGTCGGACACAATTTCTCGATTCGCTTAACTTCGACTACGACTAAATATCATAAATCAATGAGTCTGATGAGGATGTCTCACATGTGAGACAAATGTAATGTTGGTTTTTCGTGTTAATAGACTGCTACAAAATGTCCTTATGTTTAACTGAGCTCAAACCAAACAATTACATTTATCTGAGTCCACTCAAAAGTTAAATTTACCTTCAGGTAAACTCAAAATTCGCAAGGCGTCTTCCGCATAAGAGAGACGAGCAGGAATAAGATCACTAGACGATGCGGCAATTTCGTTCCTGATCTGGCGGTATGAGTTCAATGGCCAAGCCATAACTCTCACTCTTGTCGGAAGGACCATTACCAGATCGGCATATTTAAGACTGACAGTAATCCTGGTGCTGACAGTAAGTTCATGACATTGTTAGAGTAGATCAAACAGTCAGGAGATATCAGACACAAAAAAACGAGCAGAACAGTCTCGGAAACAAAATCTAGACCCAAAGAACAGTCAGGAGATATCAGACAGTAAATCCATGACATTGGTTGGGTAGATGCTGGAAAGGCGTATAACCAAATGACTACACAAAGCATCTAATGAAGACACTAGCAGGTGCTTGGCCGGACTTTTTTTCGGGTAAAGCGAGCGACAAGGGAAATGTTGATGTTGACAAGTTTTGAGCCAAATTCATGAGTATCACTGCTCTATGACTTTACTAGCTAAGTTAGCTCACATCCACAAATCACGCCGTAAGTTGGTATTTAAAGAAAAAAGAGTTGTAATTTGATTTTTGATTGTTGATTTCTGAACTCGACTTACAAATACATTTCGATCTTTTCTTCAACGGTGATACTTTTGAGAAGCAAAATCAACCAGGGCAACAATGCAAGTGCAAAAATACATATTGCTTAAAGGGGCTCGAAAATTCTTGGACACTCTTTCAAGTCTCCAATGAGTCGCATCATATAGTTTGGCGCGAACAAACAGGACTTGGAATTGCTGGCCTTAGCTTAACCATTATTTGCTCTTAGTTACTTAATCGATAACACTGGGTCATTTCTAGACTCTTGTTCAATCAATTCAGTCTCTCTCTCATTGAATCAGTTTCTCTCTCATCCACAGCCCATGTGACACATACACAGATTCTGAAAATGCACTTACCACTCAAAATCATCCAGCACGAATTCAATCATATGGTAAGGCAGACTATGATAAAGATCTCCTATTTGATTCCCATATAGCTCTTTCATGAGACGGACCTGCGACATATGAAATCCACCGTCTCTTTCAGTGCATATGACTATATTAAATTTTTGATCACATATAACAGCTTTCTCGGAAAGATAAGGGTGCCACAAATTTAAACTATTTAGCGATATACCCTCAATTGAATAAAGGGTACAGACTATAGGGTGGTTGAAAAGGTGATAACAATGTAAACAAAATATCTTCTTCATAGTTTAGATACCACTCCTAGTAAAACATGATCCAATGGAGCAAAACGTAAAAGTAACACGCCAACCAGCCACCCCATTCCCAGCAATTTTTCAAAATTAATAAATAATGCCATATGGCATTTTGATAACGGAATCCAATATATTTATTCAGATTTGTCATGGACACAGTGGAGTAATTCAGGTAACCCAAATAACATATAAAAATAAAAATCTAAAAAACAATCCTATTGGGGGTGCATTTAGTGGCTTGAATGATCCTATTCCACGCAGGGAAGCAGGAAACCTAAGCTCTGAAATCTGAATGCTTGTGATGCGCTGGGGAACTTCATCAGAACAAAGGTCACATTGACAGACACATGAGTTAACATTGACATGCAGAAAATCATCTCTATTGGCCGCTAAGAAACAGCAATCGGATACAAAAGCATAGATACCGATCTAACACCAGAAATAGACTTCCGAGTTTTACCCAGAACCAGAGTCTTACAATATAAGATGCCTTCAATTTCTCGCAGCTTTTCCAAGTAAAACATGGACCATTAATTTCTTTAGTATCATTTAAAATTACTACTATTTGGACATGCTCACATTAAAGTATTCTGAATAAATCAAGCTACATTTTGCTTAAACATTACAAATTCTACTAAGGAAAAGGGCAAAAAGACAACAAATTTAGACCTTATCCATTTATGAAAATAATAGTCATTCTGCAACAGAGAAAATAAAATAATTTTTTTTTTTGCACCAACAAAATGGAGAAGGAGATATGACTCTACCTGTTCCCGCCTATCTACATATGCCTGCAAAAGCTCCCCAACATGGTCTATAAATTTCTGGAATTAAAACAAAAAAAAAAACAGCTTTCTTGAGAAGAGCTAGAATAAAAGGCGGCTTTACGGAACATGAATTAGAGGGTATCCCAACCAACCTCACCATTGCATTAGAAGAAAGAAGATCATTTTCAGCTTCTCTTATTGGAAGAAAGAAAGGAACTGTATGTTCTTGAACAGTCATCTTTTCCAAAAATGATTTGCTCTCAAGTACACAATGGTAGAATTCGCAAGGTTCTCCTGCACAGAAAAACCAAAAAGATGAAGTATACTTTGAGGTAGATACAGAAGTCCAGTAGCAATATTCATCCAGAATCATTTTGATTAACATTCCATAGAATGAAGCGATATCCACACACGCAAAAGAAAACACAAGAAAAAAGGAATCACAACCACATAACTAAAACTCTCAGGGGACAGATAAGAGGGAGGAAAGAAAGCTTATGCCTAAGAATGTACGTGCCTCTTATTCTGATATAAAATCCTCGTCATAATCCCAGATTCCCAGCACCTCTAAAGAGGCTCCCACTACAGCAAAGA
>JAYMSF010001504.1:0-11932 GCA_036897335.1 Silene vulgaris
TATTTTAGAGTTTAATAACAAGATTATACTTTGATGAAAAGAAAATATGATAAAAGGATAATTATTTAATGGAAGAAAATAAATCATGTTTGCTTCCTTAATTAAGGAGTGCTTTTGGAGCGAAAACAGTTCACAATCCTTATTCTTTTAGTATAAGGGGGATTTCGTCACCACCTCATCATTCAAAGCCTGAAATTTTGATCATTTCACAAAAAAAGACCGCTAAAAAGAAACATAAGAAAATTAGAAGGAGGAAATTTTGATCCAAATTATTCCATTTATATCTTTAGATTCACACATTTGTACTTCTTTAAGACGACAATATCCCTCTTAAGGTTAACACCGATCAAGTATTACCCCATATAGATATCTGCCACAAGATTGTCGTATTTTTTTATTTTTTTTTTAAACTTGAGATATATCCATCGTGAACAAGAATTTGCGAGATTCACTATATTTTCTTTATTTGGAAATTAAAATCAAATCATTAAATTTGAATATTTCTACTTTGAGTAAAAAATCAACTCAATAACACAGTCACACATGTCCTCCAAGAAGAAGGAATACTACTTAAGAAACCTTTCTCCAAAATTAATTTCAAGTACTCTTTATTTTCTTTACCCTTTCATCCATCATTTTCTCTGCAAAAATCCCATGTTATTCAGAAGCTTCAACTCCAAGGTCCCCTCCCAAATATCATTGAAAAAACTATCATAAAAAGCACCCTTTTTTGTACCCCAAATTTTGGATTTGGATTTTTATTTGTGTAATTAATGTTTCATTATTACAACTTCTTCTATTTGGTTTGATTTTCAACATTTGTTTCATTTCTCTTCAACAAACTCTTCCATAATTTTTAAAAAGTTGCACTTTTTGTGCCAAAAAATTGGATTTTTATGGTGTAGTTAATGCTTCTTCATCATCTTTTTTTGTTGGGTTTTCAATTTGTCATCATTTATTTCACTAGTTCACACCTCTTCACATTATTCATACATGTTCTGATGTTCCACCACCTTTTTCCTCTTCATTGGTAAGCAAGCACTCTAGTAATTATTGTGTAAAACCGTCTTACTGTCATTTTATTGGTTAAACACCCATTTATCAATAGTAATGAACGAGTGTTTAACCAATAAAAGGACCGTCTTGCTCTATAATTTGCGTTTTTTTTATATGGGAAATTGGGAAAATTGAACCTTTTTCTATTATGGGTTTTGAACTTTGATCAATGTTGAATTGTTGTTGATATTGAATCTTTTATTATCTGGGTTTGTGTGATTGTTAATTTCCATGTTATTTTTATTGATATTTTTCACTTGGGTTCTTGTTGTACTGTCAATTTTCACACTCTAGATCCATTTTAATCTGGGTTTCTGATAAATTTTCTGTTCTTCATGAATATTCTATTGATTACTGATAAGTAGGGAAAATTTGAAACTTTTAGTTAAAATTTTCGATTTTTTCTTAATTTACAGTATATTAGTAGTTCGTCGCTAACTATAAATCCTGGTTCCGCTACTGTGGTTAGTGTAGTTACTCTCAATTTAAATTTTCAGAAATCTGTGCCAATTCATTTTAATTATTTAACTGTTTTTGCTGGTAATTTGATCATTTGGTACTGTGATTAATACAGTAAATAGAAAAATTTAGTGTTAGTAAACAATAGATTAATTTTATACAGTACTTCTGTATGTTTGGTGGTTTTTTTTATTAATTGTGATTTTTTTATGCTTTCAGAAACTGTACTGTAGATATAGCTTTGGGGATTATCTTCAGAGTAATGCACATTGGCGGTCTCGAAAATGGCTACTTTGGTACCTGGGATTCTGCTAAAACTTGTGCAGCATATGAATACAGAAGTTAAAGTAGCAGGTGAGCATAGGTCTTCCTTACTGCAGGTTGTAAGTATTGTTCCTGCACTTGCTGGTGGTGATTTATTTCAAAACCAAGGCTTTTATTTGAAGGTTTCGGATTCGTCTCATGCTACTTATGTTGCTCTTCCTGATGATCATGATGATTTAATTCTTAGTGATAAGATTCAATTAGGCCAATATATTCATGTTGAAAGGCTTGAGGCCGCTTCCCCGGTCCCTATCCTTAGAGGTGTTAAGCTTGTTCCAGGGAGGCACCCTTGTGTGGGTACCCCTGAAGATATTGTGGCAACTCATTCTCTCGGGTTTTTGAATGGTTCGTCACCTGAGTCGAAACATGGCAGAACCCCGAAATCAGCTGTCAAGTCTTTGTTTGGTAGTAAGGAAAAGTCTCCTCCTTCCAAATTGAATGTCAGGAAGGATAAATCATCTCTCTCTAAATTGAATGTTAGTAGCAAAGATGATAAGGTTGATAGGAAAGGATTAGCAATAACTAGATCGAATTCAACTTCATCGGAGAGACGAGAATCTTTGGGAAGGTTGAAGACTTCAAAATCTTTCCAATCGATACCCTCATCTCCTTCTAGTTTATATTCCCTTCCTACTTCATTTGAGAGGTTTTCAGCCGGGGTGAAGAATCAAGCAAAGATTAAGAGTGATAGGGCGGCTCCTAAATTGGGTTTGATCGATAAGGTGTCTGCCAAATTGGGTTTGGCTGATTCTGGACGTGGTGCGAGTGCAACCCCAAAGAAGCAGCCTATGGTTAGTAGTCTTAGTACACCCAGAAAATTGGCTCATATGATAGATATGGGACCGAAGGCATTAAGAAGAAGTTGGGAAGGGAACATGGACATTAAGAGCCGAGATAGCTTGAAAACGAAAACCAGCAAGCAGGATACGATCTCTGCAGTCCGTTCTTCTGTAAGTATTACTTAAATTGATAATTTTCTGCTGCTCTTCGTTATTGCTTGCTCCCCGTACCTCATGATGGGAATGACGGGAACAGTTTATCTGCTTTTGAATTGTTTGATAGTGTTTTAGGCAGACAATGCTTTACTATTTTTTTTTTTGCTCTTTTGGGTTGAGGAGAAGGGATGTTACTAAAGGTGTTCTGTATAAATGTCTCATTGCATGCTCAAATAATGATGTTTCTGTTGCTGGTTTAGTTTTATGTAATCATGTTGCAGTAACATTAAAGCTATGTTTTATATGGGAAGTGGGAACCTAATTACGATGTGGATTCCTTTTGATAAAAATAAGGTGGGGAAAGAAGGCGACAAAGGGATCACTGATAGAGTGTAGTTAGTTAACTGCTTTCTATTGAAAATAATTGTTCGTGTCTGACCCATGTAAAACTGCTACTCCCTCCGCCTCTGTTCATAAACTCTCAAATTAAGTCCAATGAGGCTTACTGGCTGAAATGGAGAGGGTGTACGAGTATTCCTGTATTCAGATTACGCCGTTACATGTATTCCTCTGTTTTCTCATTTCCACCTTAACTTATCTTTTTAAGTTCAGATAGTGTTTGCCGTGATACCTCTCGTTTAAACAATTTCACAGCAACAAAGATTGCAAAACAGTAAATGCTGCTTTCACTATTAGTTGCTTTGTTGAAAAGTTCAGTAAATTTCTCAGTTTACTCCAATTGCATTGTCTGCAGGGTTGGGAATTGGGATATAGATATGGAGTATAGTCCATAATCCATCTTTGTTAGAAATTAAATATTATTTCTCAATATTAGGTACCTAAGCGAAATCCAGCGGATGACAGGTCATCAACAAAAGGGGAGAATAAAGTCCAGACATCCTCCAGATTGTCAAAAGATGTTAAAGATTCGACACCTGCAAAACATTCAACTCCAAATGGAACTTTGGATGATCTTGATAGAACAGGTAAGCCGAAAAATTCAGTGGGCAGGAGATCAATAGAATCTCCTAGCAATGGCTTGCCAGCAAATTTGGTGAAGGTCCCTGCCAGTAGTAGGAGATTGATAGATGCAAGTGTCTTATGGACTTCTCTTCCGTCCTCTGTAACTAAGCTCGGAAAGGTATTCCCTGAGCCTTTTTTTCTTCTGTCATCTACATCTCTTGTTACAACAAATATATTAATTAGCTTAGCAAGTAAAGTTGTTGGGCATGATCTGAGTCATTCAAAATCCGTCAGCACCAAAAACAGACCGTGTGACTCTTTTTACACCAAAACATTCTTCTCTTGTTATAAAAGTATTTCAATGATTTGGTTTGGGAGTTTTGCTTACCTCATTTTACGTGGTTCATTCCATATTTTCTCGAGTGATCTCAACGGGTCACAGAAATTCTCAAATGTATTACGGAGTATACTGTAGTTTTCTGTACATCATGGCTCAGAGGTCTGAACAATAATTTTAATATCCTTAATACTTTATGAACTTCAGGAAGTTCTGAAGCTTAGAGATTCAGCACAAATGGCTGCAATTGAGGCATTGCAAGAAGCTGCTGCTGCCGAGAGTATACTCAGTTGTTTAAGGTAAGCTCAATCTGCGTAAAATGCCCTAGCCTCATGTATTGTGAAACTCGTTGCAAGTTTTGAAAATTTAATCGAGTCATTCTGCGATTGCTCTGTCTTGCAGCAAGTACTCTGAGTTAAGTTCATCGGCCAAGGAGGACGACCCAAAACCAGCAGTAGAACAGTTCTTAGCATTACACTCAAGCTTGAAGAACACACTTCTTGTAGCTGGATCCCTATTTAAAACATTTTCAGTCGGCTCATCCCCAGATAGTGCAGAAACTGCATCAGAGGAAACCCTTAAAATCATGTCTGAGAAACGTAAACAAGCAGCTTCCTGGATTAATGCAGCTATATCCACAGATTTGTCATCTTTCACAGCATATACTGATCGGCCGCCAGCACTCGGCCCACATACGGTCTCACCCAAGTTGCAAAATAAGAAAGTCATTCCTGGAAGTCAGTCCATCTTGGTTCTTGAAAAATCTAGCAAAAATTCCTCCCAAAAAACTCCAGCCAAACCTCGCCTAGCAGTGAGCTCGAAGGTTTCGTCATCATGGACTCAACGCCGTGGTGTAGACCCACGAGATGTTTTAGCTGCGACCCGAAAGATCCAGACCCCACCCTCGCCTCCTCCAGAATGGGATAGAGGTAATGGGCTTGATGAGTTAATGGACTTGGCTGAAGCGCTACAGGCCGAGTCACAGAGCTGGTTCTTAAGATTCATGGAGCGGTTTCTAGATGCTGATGTGGACAAGTCAGCTTTGTCAGACAATGGTCAAATAGCCGGCATGTTGACTCAGCTGAAGAGTGTCAACGACTGGTTGGACGAAATTAGTGGAGGTCCCAACAATGAGGATGACGAGGAGGAAGACGAAACAAGCTGCGTCTCAGATGAGACAATAGATAGATTGAGAAAGAAGATATACGACTATCTTCTGACGCACGTTGAGTCCGCTGCTGCTGCACTCGGAGGTGGGCCATTACCGTCCCCACCTGTTCGAAGTGTCGAACCAAGAGGGAGACGCTGACTTGGTGATAAATGCTAGGTAAAGACTAAAGAGACTGCTCCACCTAGCTATTCTCTAACTTAAGCCCTACTTTTCGACACAGGTCGTAAGACAATATTCTTTTGTATAGTACTTGGTTCTTAGGAATTAGAATTGCGAGTTTATAGTATAAGTGAGCTGCCATTGTTTGCCCAATTGCCCTTCAGTATTCTTACTCGAAAGTTTCAAAAAGTTTATAAGTCGAGTTCACAGCTTTTGTTGCTATGTATATTGTGGAACTGTCTATACCCAAAGTTGTGTGCTAAAATTATTTACCAAGTGACTACATTGAAACAGAAAACCTATATTGAGATTGTTAATCCTATTGTTACGTATTTTCCGTCTCCTTTCGACATATTTCATGCGTTTTTGTATAGTCTCTATTTATAATCCATCCCACAGTTAAACTACGTCATCCAATAGCTTCTTTTACACTAATATGGATCATGATCTCTTTGTGGTATAATCCGTTTCACATAACTTTTATGTAAACCCGCTTTTACAAGGGACTAACCGAAACTTACAACACACTTTCAGGGCCAACATCATACATGAGAATCCATAATTTGGTCGTGTGTCGGTGTGAAGATAGATCCAACAGAGTAAATATAAACAGATTCTTGGAAAAATGTAACTTTATAAAATCAATGTACAAATGAATCAGTCCATAACATTCAACCTTGATTAATGTGATCTTTCGAGGCATGCAATCTAAACATTAATCGCATGCCTCGAAAGATCACACCTACGAAGCCAAATCCACAATCTATATTTTACACTAGTGTCTCAAATTAGACCATGCTGCTACTAATCTTGCAAATGCTGACAACTCATCCTCTAACAACCTCGTCGGACAATCAAATTCCTCGATTTGCCCTGCAAATGAATTTACCATTTAGTCCTCTATAGAAGTAAACATCAACCTAACTAATAGCTTAAAACAAAATAGGGTATTTACCATTGTTTAGGAACAGAACCATGTCGCTATTATGAACCGAAGTCAATCGATGAGCAATGGTTATAATTGTGGAATCCGAAAAATTGTCCTGAAGACTCTGTTGGATAAAATTATCAGTGGCGAAGTCCACGGAAGCAGTAGCTTCATCGAGAAGCAACACTCTACACTTCTTGAGTAGTACACGCCCAAGACAAATTAATTGTCTCTGTCCCATGCTCCAATTCTCTCCATTTTCAGTAACTACAACAGTATAACATGAATAATCAACTTTGTGTATAATAAAGTATTCCCTCCGTTCGAGCCATTTCCATACGTTTATTAATCGAATGTAAGGAATTAGTTTGAACGGAGGGAGTATTACTAGAAAAAATAGAAAAGGTCATGTAGAATAATACTGACCGTTCGAGTCCAACTTTCTTTCCATCTTCCTAACCTCGTCTCCAAGTTGGCACTTATCCAAGGCCTACAAGATTTTTTTTTTACGAATTTACATTAGTAAAATAGAATTTGCCAATAATCGTAAAATGGCCTTATTGTGTTGTTAACACGAGGGTAAACTTGTGTATAAACGGAAAGATTATACGAATGTATAAAGAAATACACCTCCCAAATTTGTTCTTCAGAGTACATCTCCAACGGGTCCAAATTACTCCGAATAGTCCCTTGAAACATGACGGGTTCTTGAGGAATAATTCCTAATTTTGACCTTAAATCATGAAGGCCAATCATCGATATATCAATGCCATCAATCATAATTCGACCACTTGTAGGCTCAACAAGTCGGAGAAGAGCTTGTATTAGTGTCGATTTCCCACTTCCTGTTCTCCCCACAATACCAGTTTTCATCCTTCCCGGAAAAGTGCATGTTAGACCATGGAGCACAAGTGGTAGTTGTGGGGCATATCGGACCTGTACAACAACGACAACAAATCCTTAAAAGACTAAAATTACCGGTGTGCAGGTGTTTCTATACGTAACAGAGTTTAGGAACAAGCGCAGATTACCTGTAAATCGGTGATACAAATTTCACCCTGTGACGGCCAAGAAGGATGTGGCCTATTTTCTTCAATGATTAGAGGAGCTTCGCTAGGAATGGACGTGTACTGAAGAATTCTCTCCACGGATATCATTTTCGTACCACAATGAGATAAATGCCATACCACTCCTGTTAGCGTATGACTTAATGTCAGCCCATATGACACTGCTAGCCCTGCTATCGCTGTTTGATAAAATGCAAACCCGGCAAAGAAACAGATTCATAATTAGACACGCGTCTAAAGTGATGTAGCGAAAGGAGAAAAAAGGAACAGTAAGTTATACCAGGATTAATGTTATCTCCAAAGGAGACCAAGAGAAGCAAAAGGGACGCAAAGGTGAGAGAAGCGAAAGCATCCTGGCGAAACAAGAGCCACTTCATTGCAGCTGCATAATGGAAATCAGGGCGAGAGTAAGTATCCAATATTTTCATGTATGCTTCACGGAATCCTGACTGTTTATCAAAGCTCCTGATAGTTGTACTTCCCGAAATTGATTCTACGAAATGCTGAGTTACAGGAGCTGCGCATATTCCACCCAGTCGCGACAGTTCTGTGGCTGTTGGCATATGGTATCGCTGCACCGTACAAACCTTATACTTTAACAAAACACAAATATAAAAAGAAATTTGACCGATCATACTATTTTAGAAAATAAAATCAAACTAATAGGAGAAATTCATATAAATTATTCATAAGTTAGTTAAATACAAATAGAAGCAGTGGCAAGAAGGTACACTATGGTAAAGTGTAAACCAGGTTCAATAGTTATTGTGTGAGACGGATCTCACACAGTAAGACTCTCCATTTGTATAAAAATCGTTCTTTTATTATTAACAATAAATAAATGAAGTTTTAGAGAAAATAATATTTAGGGAATAACAAAAACTTGTCTCCATCTACCTAAATAGTGGAATACTTGACCCGTAAATGTTTGAATTTAGATAAGCAGAGTAAAATTTTAATTTAGTTGTTTCCTACATGTCACTGTGAAAAAGAGATACTCGTACAGTCGTACCTGGTACCAAATGCAAACCAAAACCACGGGGACGAAGAGGATCAAAACAGGCCATGCCACCATAGCTATGACGACCACGATTCCAAGCATTTCGATTACTGTGCCAACAACTCCTTGAATCAAGCCCGGAACTTTAGTCTCCACAGCTTTTTGATCTGTTGAACACTGAAGAAAGAAAGAGCAAATAATCTATGTATCCGAATAGGCGAACACAAAGCAAAAATCAAAGAATTATCTTACCCGGCTAATAATTCTTCCACTTGGAGTAGCATCGAAAAAGGACATAGGAGCTCGAAAAATGCACTGTAACATTTTTATGAAGAGCTGAGTAGCCGTTGTGTACGCTATAGTCGTAACAAGCAAATCTACAGCTAATGTGCACAGAGATAGGGCGATAGCAAGAACTGCGTAAACCCCTATAAGCGTAGACCCATTAACCGATGATGTTGCCTCCTTTGATACAGGAGCAGCCCACGCTAGCCAGTAATAACTCCCCACGTTAAGCATCTCACAAACAATACGGCCGAGTAACACTAGAGGCACAAGGGCACCTCCATATGTTGTTGTCAAGTATTTCCAATAGATCGAGAAACCGACACTATCTTTCTCTCTTTGTTCCTCTTTTATAAGCTGTGATGGCTCTTGTTCTTTTTTACTTACGTCTTGCAAGATCAAATCGATATTCTTTGCATCACCATTTTCGACACTAGAAGTTGGTTTTATCAGGTTAGAATCAAGTGTCATTTGTGATTCACCGAGTGAAGCTACGAATTCTTCTATAACATCGGATTTCACCATTTCTGCAATCCTTCCATCTTTCATTTCCTATTAAGATAAGAGATCATGTTAGAAAATCATTGCATTAAAATTTAAATGGCGATATTTTCTCCATCTTAATTTCATTCGCGCGGAAAAGGCCCGTCTGAAATGACAATTTTGCTACATTACCAAATTAAAAAAAACAAAAATTAAGAGCTATGAAGTGTAGTTACCAGGATTAAATCAGCAGCCCTTAAGAACTCGACTTGATGAGTCACAAAAATTACCGTCTTTTGCTTCAAAACACGAAGCAAAACGTCCTATAATTATCCAAAAACAACAATTATAGTCCATTTGATGATTCCAATTATCGGTATCTAGACGTAGAAAAAAATATTATAGTACAAAAGATATGCAAGGTAATTTACATCAAATAGATGAGAGGCAGTGTGAGCATCTAAGGCACTAAAAGGGTCGTCGAAAAGATAGATATCGGCATCATGGTACACAGCACGAGCAATTTGTATTCTTTGTTTCTGACCGCCGCTCAAGTTAATGCCCCTTTCGCCGATAATAGTTTGATCTCCAAATGACAGTAAACTTAAGTCTTCCTTCAAACAACATGCTTCAATTACCTTGTCGTAAACTTCAGGGACCATTATCTTTCCGAACAATATGTTTTCCTGGACCGTTCCACTCTGTATCCAAGGTGTCTGAGCGACATAGGCTTTTGTTCCCGATACCATAACATTTCCTGAAATCTTGCCCATTTCACCCAAAATACTAGAAAGAAGGCTTGACTTACCCGAACCAACAGTGCCAACAATCGCAATCTTAGTACCATGTCGAATTTTGAGGTTAATGTTTTGCAAGGTTGCAATAGGTGACGAAGTAGGATCCCAAGTGAAGTTTCCATCAGTAATCTCGATTGCATTATTTGAGATGTCGTATGGGATGTTTTGTACGAGATCTGGGTCGGGTTCATCAAGCGAAAGAAAAGATGCAATTCTTCTCAAGGAGACCTTTGTTTTGATTATGGAGGAAATTGCATCAGGAACAAGGTAGATTGGCTCTTGAAGAACGCGAAATGTAGCAAGCGCGGACAATATTTTACCAGCTTCAAGAGGAACTCGAAGAAACAAACAGGAGGCAAACGTTACCAAAGCAACAAATGTAGGGGTAACTCCGTAAACAAAAGTCATTATTGAAGAGTTAATCATGTCCTTTTTCAACCATGATGTTTCTGTTTTTCTCAAGTTAAGAATTCTAGACAAAAAACTCGTCTCCCATCCTTGAAACTTGAGAATTCTCATGTTCCTTAAAGTCTCCTGAGTGACCTTCATTCTCTCATCTTTCACCTCCATCAAACTTCCCTCAAATCTTTCTTGCCATGTACTAAAGGCAGAGTTTAATAACATAAGACATACAAGCGCAACCAAACCAACAAAAGAGGCCGAACCTAAATTCTTGTATAATAAAACCATGCCTAACACCAATTGAAGGATAATCAACCCGGAATCATGGATATACACAAAAAAATAGTCGATGTTGCCTACATCAACAGCCACAAGGTTGACGAACTCCCCACTACCCTCACCTTGGTTTGATTGCAAGGCAAGTTTCAAACCCTTGTCGTAAATCATCGTGCTTGTTGATGCACGAAGCCTAATTCCAACTTGCTGAAGTTTGAAAATCCAATTCCTTCGCATTAGGCCCTGAATAAAGCTTGAAGAACAAAAAGCGAAAGCCAAAATATAACCTTGTCTACTTCTGAAATTACCTTGCTGAAGGCATTGAACAAAATAGTCGATGAGAAATGGACCAACATAGCGAGCCACTGCATATATGATCGCCAAAACAGAAGTCCAACCGATTTCCTTCCAAGACGACAAGAATAATGACTTTGCAAGAATGTATCCTGTTATTTTACTAGCACCAACTCGACATAACTCGAGTTGTTTTTCCAAGACTGGGACAGACTCGAATACACTATTGATCGAGTTTACTTGAGGAATATCGTCAAGATCTAAGGTTTTTCGATTACCCAAAGAAATCAAAGGACTGATCCATGAAAAATTGATTGTACTAAAAATACTTGCATTTGCGTAAGGTGTGACTTTATCACATCCTTTCGAAATCAAATCGTCTTTCAAAAGAGGATCGGTAAGAGAGTCGCTTCTCGACGAACCTGCATTGTAAAAAAAATTAAATAACGGGACATAAACTCGCGATCTCGTATCGATTTATAACAAGTGTTTTAAAAAACTTGGACGACATTGGAAGCAGGGCTGTCTGGAAGATTATGGTGGCCCTGTGCGAAATTAAAAACGGGGCACTATACCGAATACAAGTATTATAAAGAAAACAACTATTCTACATATATCTGTCTAAAGGTTAAGGTTAAAATGGGTTAAATAGTTTAAATGAGATAAAAGTGAAAGACCCAGAAATAATAAGATGTTTGTGCTATCTATACAAGTGAGTTAGTATTTGACCCGTCTTTTTAAGACTAGTTGCCAGGGTCATCCCCAACATTTTCGGGCTCTGTAGAGAGTTTAAAAAAACCCTAACATATTTATATCACCTCAAATATGACATAAATCTGTAAAAAGAAATCGTAATAAACAAAAGATTTTTGGCGAAACAAGAAAACATACATTTTTCTTCATATAAAAATATACTACTCCAACAAATAACAAGTTCTGACAAAAAAAAAAAAAAAAAAAAAAAAAAAAAAAAAAAAAGGGGAAATTTTTAAAAAG
>JAYMSF010001505.1:0-11930 GCA_036897335.1 Silene vulgaris
GACGAGGGGTTGAATTCCCCCGGGCCCATGCATTCCCACACCACCACATGGACCATGTAAGCAACCCCCTTTGGGGGCTGTAGTGGCCAAGTAGTCATCGCTCCAACTGGTAGTCGAACCTAGGACCTCTCAACTCTTGTATTTATGCAAGCTTCAAGGTTTCATCTTGTTATCACATTAACGACAGCACTATAACCTTAATAAAAAAAAGGGGGGAAATTGACAAATATTGATTGATTGAATGACACAAAGGCCAAATTCACGGTTTTCTCTAAAATTAAAGAAAGTACTGGTTCATCCTTTTTCTAGGAGGACATTCAACATTAGTTTCAGAGTAGAAAGAATGTTCTCTTAGATGAAAGAGTGGTAATTGCTAAAAGTATGGTAAATCTTCTCTATTGTACATGCTCTTAAGTAGACCTGACAAAAGCAACCCGACTCGTTTGATCCGACCCGAAAAGGCTGATATGAGACTCAAATTTTGACCCGAACTACATCACCCGGATGCGGCTTGAAACTCGATTTGAGCCGACCCGACCATGACCCGAACTTTCTTAACCCGTAATTGGCCTGACCAGAAAATGACCCGACAAAACATACCTCTAATTGAACCGTAAACTTGAAATGCATTTTTTCTCTAATTCATTGACCCGCAAAAAGATCCAACTCGAAATAACCCGGTCTGGTTGTCCCGAAACAGACCCAACCAACATACCCAGAACCTGAAATGATCCGACTCAACCCGAAATAAATGAGAGTCTCGAAATAACCGACTCGAATTGGCCCGACCCAAACCCGACCCGATTAACCCGTTTACCTTCACAATGACTGAGCCTAAATTGAAAGATTAAAAACAAATTTTAACCATTCGTGAAACAAGCCCAGATCCAGAATAACAACAGACCATCATCGTAAATCGTAATCATCATCATCAGTTCATCACTTACTCACTGATCTAAAACCCCAACTATAAATTAATTTCTTCCTAAAACCCTAATCAAAATAATTCGCAAAATTGATTAATGATCTGCAAATCCTAAACCCCCAAAACAAAATCCAGAAACCATGAACAAATCAAAGCTACCTATATCATGGTTATCCAATCTAATCATCCGAACAAAAACCTTAAACCCTAAATCCCCAAATCTTCGCCACACTCGATTTCTTCATAATTTCTCAAACCCAATTAAATTCAACCCCATTTCACCAAAACCCACATTTAACTTTACCCAAAAACGCCATTTTGGATTTACTGAACAAGAAGAAGATCAGTTACTGCGAGAGCTGTATGCAGATGTCGAAAAAGAATTACACAGAGAACGCGAGGCGAAGCGTAAAGCTGGCATTGTTGTCAATGAGGCTGAAGAGGAGGAGGAGGACGATTATTTGGGTGTGGGCCCATTGATTGAAAAAATTGATGCGGAATTAGCGAAACCTAAAATTATGCTTGATAAATTCAAAGACATAAGTTTCCTTGATGAACCTTCAGATTCCGATAGCGAATACGAGGAGGAAAATGATCGCGATTTTATGGAACAAGTTAAGAAAGGAGATATGTTGTTTCAGAAGATTACTAGGCGGAGTGAAGAACTGCATTCTGCATTTGCTAAGTCCAGTATGCCTCTTTTCCTCTATTTGATTCGAAATTTGATAGTTGAAAAGGATTGTTGATAGTCATTTGTTTACCTTTTACCCTTTTATTCTTTGCGAGTTTACATTTAATCAAAGGTAAACAAATGAACGATGGAGTATTATATTGCAAGTTCTGGGTATTTCAAGGATTGTTGATAGTCATTTATTTACCTTTTACCCTCTTATCTTTGCGAGTTAATCAAATGCAAGAGTACGAAACCAATGCAGTATTATATTGCAAGTTCTGGGTTATTCAAGGATTGTTGCTAGTCATCTGTTTACCTTTTACCCTTTTATTCTTTGCGAGTTTAAATTAATCAAAGGTAAACAAATGAACGAGAGTACGAGACCAATGGAGTATTATATTGCAAGTTCTGGGTTTTTCAGGGATTGTTGCTAGATTTGGTTACCTTTTACCCTCTTATTCTTTGCGAGTTTAAATTTAATCAACGGTAAACAAATGAACAAGAGTACGAGACCAATGGAGTATTATATTGCAAGTTCTGGGTTATTCTCATTATTTTGTTGCGAGTTTAAATTTAATTAAAGGTAAACAAATGGAACACCTAAATTTGTGATTTGGAAGGTTACAACTTTTGCTTTGTCAAATGTTTGTAAATCAATAGTTGAGGTTTCGTGGTGTGGAATTTACATATCGGTTCTATCACAGGGACATTAGATGAGGCCTTTAGGTTGATGGCCAAGATTGAAAAGTTTGAAGCGAGGCATTTTAATCTTCTACCTGAGTATAGGGTTCTTGGTGAATTGTTGAATCGTTATAAGGATGCTACTGGCCAAGAGAAGTTTATGCTTGCTCAGAAATTGAATAGAGGTCTGATTTTGGTGGCGCGAAAGGAGGATTTTAATCCTGATGAGGCTACCAATTATGGCCTCTTACAGCGACGGGACAAGGACGACTTACAGCGACGGGACAAGGACGACTTACAGCGACGGTACAAGGACGACGGGCTTCAACTTGAAGATAGGATAGGAGTTGTCATAGATGATGAAGAAGAAGAAGAATTTGATGACATGAAATCAAGAGATGATTTACTTCTGGAGAAGGTTAATGCAATTGATAAACAGCTAGAGGAGAAACTTGCAACATTAGACTATACATTTGGGAGGAAAGTAAAGGCTTTGGAAGAGGAAATAAGAGAACTTGCAGAACAGAGAAATGACTTAACAGAAAAGAAAAAACAACCGCTGTACAGGAAAGTAAGTTGAATCATCATCTTTCTATTTTCATATCTTATTGCAATGTCTTTGACTTTCAGTATTAAAAAAAAAAACTAACCTTGACAGAAAAGAAAAAAGGACCAATGTACGGGAAACTAAGTTGAAGCATCATCTTTCTAGTTTCATATGTTATTGCAATGCCACGTAGTACTTTACTACGTACTCCATCTATCACATACTATATGACATTGTTTTTCAATCCAAGTCTTTGACTTCCAATTTTAAAAAATTCTAATAATTGCAGGTGAGGAAGTATGAAACTCATACCATTAAATCCATCATGTGAAATGTTTGCAAACTGTCCGCATTTCATAATATTTGGTTACATTTTCTGAGAGATGTTGAGGAAAGAACTAATGATCTCGAAATGTAGGAATGGCGTATATAACCAAGAGAGGGGGTATTAACCTTATTTTTGTTCAAGTAAAAATTCGGCAGGTTGTCTAGTGCATTATACCCACACCATGTTGTCTAGTGCATCGGATTCACACCGAGAAGTAAACTAATCCTAATATTAAGTGGTTTGGAGGCAGTTACTTAGTTCATGAAGTTTCTTTGGCTTAGAATTAGATTATTACCTTCCAGCTTTTGGGTGTTCATCACTTCATTTCAGTTATGATTCATAATTCATTTGGGTACCAGTGACTTGTCTTATAGTCAAATATTAACATCTATTATCTTGATTATGTGTTCCATTTTCCTCCCAAAGAATGCAGTACTTTAAGTGATTCAGATATCAAACTTCTGATGCCTTTGTGGTTTCCGAGGATTATTTAGTACAGCTTCTGATTTCATGATTCAGAGAATGATTATTTAATATGACGTGGTTAGAGTGTTTGGCTTTATGTTTGATTTTATGCGTACATCCTTATGTCGGGGAGTCTGTCTCTTTGAGGTACTGAGATTATGCTTTGTTGTCTTTGATCTGTTTTACCTTTCTACCTTTTCCCAGTGAACACATACGTTTCCCCTTTGCAGTGTCTATTTGTCTTGCTTTCCTTTGGTTTTTGCTTTACCTTTTCTGTTTTTTCTCTTCAATTATCTCCATGTAATCTTTTTCATGTAGTTCTTTGATTCTACCTTTCCTTTTTAACTTCGTCTACAGTCTGTTTGGGTTAGTTTCTCCCATATTCCCTCATGTTCACTTCCTCACCTATTTTTTTGTTTTTCTTTTTACCTTGTTCTAGATTTTACCACATCTGTATGATGGCTCATGTTAGCTGATCCAAAATCATATTGGGACTAAGGTTTTGTAGTTTGTTCCCATTGTTATTATCTGGTGTGGTGATATTTTGATATATTTTTATTTCACTTGAAAGAAATTATGATGGACGAGGAAAGAGTAGTTAATACGTTTGTCTTCTGTTGACATATCTGCGTCGTAACAATATACTAAGTAACTCTTTGTAATTGGATGCCAGGGTTTTGATGCTAAGATGATCGATGTTAACCGGACAACCAAAGTAACAAAGGTACACCTGCGTCTGTCTCGTTTTTACTTGTTTCATGTGATTATCTCTATCTATCTTACAATTCTGTGTTACAAACTACAGGGTGGTCTAATATCCAAATACTCTGCAATTATAGCGTGTGGAAACTACAATGGTGTTGTTGGCTATGCAAAGGCGAAAGCTTCAACTGCACGTCTTGCTATTCAGAAGGTATTTTATCTATAACTTTTCTCAGTGATTACCAAAAGGAATTGACTTGATGTTCCTTTATTTATGACATGGTTAACAACTGTTAGAGTACTCGCTACCAATTTGTGAAACCAAATGTGAGCTCAGGATTTGGTTTTAGTTGTTTATATGGGATTGTATACTTGTTTAGACTTTTGGAGTAATGAGTATTGACTCATACTCCCTCCCTTCAAATCCAACTAGTGGCATTGGGGCTTTTGGATTTTACTCGTCCATCTTTGCCTCTTCGGTAACCAAGACTGCTAGAGTGCATATTTCCTCTATGCTACTTTATTCCATTTATATTGGGAATACCTATTTCCCTTGTTTGGATATGGGAATTTGGAGGGAAATGGTGGGGAGGGATTTGGAAGGAAGTAATTTCCATTGTTTGGTTAGCATACAGTGGAGGTCAAGTGGATTCCTCCATTTCTTTCCTCAAAGGCAAATTGTTGTTTCCCATCCTACAAAGGAAAGGTTTGGAGGGAGAACACTCGCTCCCTCCATTCTGCCCTCCCGTCCCCCGCCCTTACCTTCCATTTTTTTTATCCAAACAAGGCCTTAGGGTCTAATATTAACCAAAATGCCCTTCATTACGCCTCATTGTCATGTTATGTTATTTAGCTGGGATATTCCCGTGGCTTAGCACATTACTTTATCTCTCTCATCTACTGTCAAGGTCAATCATTATTTTCAATACATGTAGAATTACAGAGTTTAAAAAAGTGTCATGTTTAATACTCCAAAAAGGGGTAAAATATAGATAGTCTAAAGTATTTTGGTAGAATATATTCTCTATAAATATTAACTAATGAGAATTATAAGGTAGGCCGACATTTGTACACAATAACTAAAATTGTTAGGCCCAATATTTGAAAATAACCAAACATGTTAAGGTCCAATTTAAATTGGTTAGAGTGATTTGAGCGGGAAAATTCCTAACTTCACCTATTCTTTAGTAAATAGAGGATGGGATGAAAAGACAAAAGAGTATATAATTAATTGCCGTAACTTACAGTTTAATGCCTTCATTGACAGGCACATGTGAAGTGCTTTCAGAATCTTCATTATATTGAGAGACATGAGGACCATACTATTGCACATACTATAGTAACAAAACACAAGAGAACCAAGGTTTCCTCACTTCCTCTTTGATCTCTTTTATTTTTATTTTCATTTATTTGTATTTAATTAATTGCTTCTTGTCGTTCTCAACTTCTATATCATCAATTTTTGCCACTGTTTGTATGTCTTGTGCTATTCAGGTCTATCTATGGCCTAGAAAAACTGGGACGGGGACCACAGCTTGCCCACCAGTTGACACAATTTTGAAATTAGCTGGCTTCAAAAATGTCTCGACCAAGGTATCGATAATGCACTGATATGTTTGATATGTCATATGTTCAATATCTGGTGGATTGTGATTAATATAATAACCCCGAGTTATCTAATTTACGATCCTTAACAGGTTATTGGTTCAACGAATCCCATCAATACTGTCAGGGCTGTCTTCCAGGCATTGAATGCGGTGAGTTACCGAATTTATTGTTTTTGCTGTGTTTATCGTCGTGGTTTAAATTGCATTGGCGGGTCTATTTATGTTGATATAGGGTACTTCTGCATCTGAAAACTATACATTTTCTTGTGCATTTTGTCTAATTTTTTGCGATTTATACTATACGGAGTGTATAATTTGTAGTTTATTACTAGCTTTGATAGCTTCAAAAGAACTGGTGAAACGGAATTTCCTAGGTCTGTCACTAGCTAATTTTTATTTTCATTTGACAGATCGAAACTCCAAAGGATGTCCAGGAGAAATTCGGCCGCTCTGTGGTCGAAAAGAATCTTCTCTGAATGAAGTGCATTTATTTTCAATCTTTGTACGTGCTATGATAAAGTTTGAGGAGTTGCATTCTCGAAACGATGAAGAGGAGTTGCATTCCCGAAAAGATGAAGAAATGGTACTGTATTTTTTTGTTACTGTATTTTTTGTTGCTTTGCCAAAACAGGAACCAAACTCGGAATATCTTCCTAAATAATTTTGTTACCTCCACATACATTGTATTAATGTGTTGTTTTCCCGTCTCTTTAGATTGAAGTACTATGCACCCTTTTTAGAGAAACTAGTTTTTGTGCTCGGCAATGCTCGGGCTGCACTTTGTAAAATTTCTGGAATGATGATCTTTGCTAACCCACTGATTTTTGGGTATTGATCTTTCAGGCTAAATCATGTACAACTTTTCCATTTTTTCCCCTCATTTTTTCACTCGTTCCCTGCACTCTTTTCTCCTGTCTTTCGATACTCAAGAAAAATGACAATCACAATTCAGAACTGCCGACCCTCCTCTGTCTCCACCACCTCCTCTTGCCCCTCCTCTGCCACCAACGGTTCCACACCAATCACACGGTCATACTCTTCACCTCCTCTTGCCCCTCCTCTGCCACCAACGGCCCCACACCAATCTCACGGCCATACTTCAAGAGATTTCGTATATAAAGTTTATAGTTTCTGAACATTATATTAAATTTTTTGAGTTTTGTTTTAAAATTATAAGTTTTACAATAAAATTTCTGAGTTCATTTACTTAAATCTTAAGCTCAAAATATTTATAATAAAACTGAAAAACATTACATATAAACTTAGTTAAATTTGAGTTTTAATGGAAAAAAAAAATTAAAATCTAACTTATAAACTCTGTTAAACTCAAAAAAAATACACATGCTCAAAAACACATAAAATCCGATATAGGTTATCCGATGTAGATTCCTTTTACATGATTGAAAAATAGGACTATCAAAATATAAGAGGGCTCATCATGGAAAAACAAATGGAGTAACTAGTTGTTTTAATACCATCTCTCTAATAATAAGGTTTTTCACGATAAAGTTCACGCTTTGTTTAACTGTTTTATTATTTTTTTATTTTGTTTATTGTGATTCTATAATTTGTAATTTCACTTGCATATTTCGAGTTCTGAACTTGTATTTTCCTTTATATATTCAATCCATTATTTTTGTGTAACTGAAAGTAAGCATGACAAACGAATCAATCGGATAGGGATGTAGGGTCAGTCCGGGTTTGCGAAAATTTGGGTTAGATCCGGTCTTTTCGACTTCAGGTCAATTGCAAGTATCTTATTATCAAGTTATTAGAAATAATGACCAATGTGAAACATTCAAATCTTTTGCCTCAACCTAATTCGTTTTACTAGTCAAACTTGAATACTCAATCCAAGTGTTAATTCGAATACAGATCAAGTTATTCAGAATAGGTTATTAATTTCGATCAGGTCAGTTTCGGCGGCGAAATTGACTCGACCCGCATCCACGGTCGAACTGAGGATCTGAACTTAATCCGAACCCGAATTGACTTGACTCTAACAAAACCCGAAAGTTTATTGTTAGAAACTTATCGTTATTACTAAATAACCTCATAATAACCGAACCGAAAAATGGCTCAAACTCAAATTGACTCGACCCGGCTCGAATTCTGCTAAATTTATTTAAGTATGACCAGACCTGAATAAGCACAACTCAAACCCAATCCGATTAACCCAAATCAAGTTTTGACAGATGTGGGTTTATAGGCCTATGAGGTGTCCCACAATTAACCATATTTCACCTTTATGCTTCACAAATCACAATCCACATTACACCAACCAAATTAGTACAACTGGCCAAGTTTACCTTTAAATCTCAAATCTATTTTCACACCATCTTACCAAAATGAGGTAAAAACCAAGGTGTAATCGTGTAAAGAACAAAGGTAAAAGTAAAAAGGCAAAAAAGGGCAAATTACCTTTTTCTCGGATTAATCATCATTGCTTATCATGTAATATTCCGTGTTTTCTGTAGAAAAAAAGTTGTAAAATAGTTAAATTACCATAAAAAAAAAATGAAAGATTAGCGGTAAATTCTTCATCATTCACAAAAATCAAATCTTCTAATTAATTAACATCAAAAATAATATTTTTCCTAAAATTCTTGATTTCCCACGTGTCAATAATTAACATACTTATCAAAAAAAGTTGAGATCTTTTTTTTTTTTTTTTTTTTTTGCAGAAGAAAAATTTGAGCAGGGTTTAAATGCTAGTTAATTCCAGAAATTGTTTGTCAATTTGAAATACATTTTGTAAGTTATTCTATACTTTTTTGCTTACGTTTTATTTATCTTCCGTCCCAATTATTTATTTAACGAGTAATATGGTGCCAGAGAATAAAAAAAAAAGGTAGACAAATGATTGAGACGCGAATGTTTTAATCTTTATTGTGTGTAACTGTGTAAGTATGTTATTCAAAGTTTACTAGCTACCCATATGCAAATTTGATCACAAAAGAATTAAATCAATTAATTTTGCAACTTTGGTGTGGATTATGCATCCTGTAACTACTTTTTATCTATCTTCCGTCGCAATCATTTATTTACGGAGTAATATATCGTCAGGAATAATAAAAAAAGGTAAACAAATTATTGAGACGGTAATGTATTTATTTTTGTTAAAGTTTTAATCTTTATGGTGTATAGTTATGTTATTCAAAGTTTAGTAGCTGCTCATATGCAAATTAGTTCACAAAAGAATTAATTATGCAACTTTGGTTAGAATTATGCATCCTATAGCTACTTTGATTTTGCAGCTTTAATGGTAATTATGTTTCTGGAATTACTTTGGTGAATACTAGATGTCGTGTTGATTTGCATTTTAATGTACTCACCCCGTCTCAATCATTTGTTTATCTTTTACGTTATTTTGTGAGGATAGTTTAATCAAAGTAAACAAATAACGGGACGGAGGGAGTATGTTGCATGTTGTACACATAGATGGTTGTTGGGAATTCAGATGTACAGTACTGTGTGCCTGCTTGTTAGGTTTACTAGCTGCTCGCCTGCTCATATGCAAATTTGATCACCAACTAATTAATTTTACAACTTTGGTGAGAATTATGCATTCTGTAATTACTTAAATTTTGCAACTTTAATGATAATTATGCATGAATGATGAATGCATCCTGTAATTACTTTGGTTTTACAGTTTTAATCTGAATTATGTTTCTCAGTTTCTGCAATTACTTTAATGAATACCAGATGTTGTATTGATTTGCTTTTTATTGTACTCTTCTAATATACTCCCTCCGTCCCAATCATTTGTTTACTTTTTACTCCGTATATTACTTGTGAGGCATATTTTAATCAAAGTAAACAAATAATGCAGACGGAGGGAGTATGTTGCATAGTTGCATAGTTGCATGTTGTACACATAGATGGTTGTTGGGATTTTAGATGTACAGTAGCAAGCTTGCTTCCTATGTGGGCCCTAGCAAACATGTCATTTGGGTGATTGGCTCAGGTCACGTCATTTCCGGTTGGTCGTCTTGGGTTGTTTACAGTGTGCTGTTATCGGGTTATTTCTGGTTCGGGCACTTCAGGTCTCGATCTTGGGTCTTTTTTATTGGTGGGTAGGAGTTGGTCAATTGGGTAGCTCTTAAGGCACTGAGGTAATGTTGTTGTACTCTTTGGGTACGTTCTCTTGGGGATTTGAGTGACGGATTGGCAATCTATACTCAATGACATCTTGTTGATTTAGCATTTAGTTCTCCTCTTTGCGATTAAAATTGAGGTTGGGGGTAATGTTGATTGTTGATAAGGTTCTTCTTCACCTACCTATGTTATGTCGACACTTCACTATGGCTCTGTGTCTCATGCCATCAAGGCACTCCTTAAGACACGACGCTTTTAAGCTCCTGATCTGTTACTTGCTGGGTTTCGAACTAATACAAGTAATTAATAGAACTTTTACTATTTATTAGACGTAAATGTACTTTGGAAGATGAGATGAATACAATTGCTTGATTGTCATTATTCGCTTTGTAAATTGTAGGTGAGAGCCTTATCATGGCTTTTGATACAAATACAACAGACCCAAGCTATTGGTTGAACTATAGGTTTCTTATTAGTGCATTGTGTGTACTGGGAATCGTTATATTTTCTCTATATCTTATACGGAAGCATGAAGGGAAAAAGAAATCGGGTGATGAAGCGAGTGATTGTGGACAGGTGCCAGTTGGGGTGCTATACAAGGATGAACTTTGGAAAACATGTCTCAAAGACTTTCATCCGGTGTGGCTTCTTCTTTATAGAATTATCGCTCTTTGTGTGCTCTTGACATTGATCGTTGGTAACACAGTCGCTGACGGACCCCGTATCTTTTACTTCTATACTCAGTAAGTTTTCTAACCTCTGATGAAATGAGCAGATGACAAAATGTTGGATCCTTTTACGATACTGGTTTGATTGTTTTTCTATGTTGGTGGGCAGGTGGACATTCGCTCTAACCACTGTATATTTTGGGGTACGTTCTTCCACGCTAGACGTTCAAAAACTTAGGCAACCAACATATCATGTTGGCTGAGATCAAACTAAATTGAAACCCTTCCTGTGATTTCTTACATTGAAAACTAACCAGGATCCTTGATTCTCGTGTCAGTTGTGTAGCAACCACGAACAATTTCATCAATTTCTTCATCAAGAAATAAAAATTCCTTCTGTGATAGTTTTCAGAGTATTCTTTAGTGATTGAAATAAGTTACGTAGTGCGTGCATTGATCTGTAACCACAGTTTCCCGATTTATGTTTGTTTTTGCTGGGTGATTATGCAGCTTGCAGCTACTTTCTCTTTTTATGGATTTTGCCATGATGGGGCTTGCTCAAAGATTACTTCTCCAAACGCTGACGTGGAACAAGTATCCAACGGTTTAGAAAATTCGAGTAATCGTGGAGAAGTTCATGTTCGTGAATATGCAGGTTTCACTGGCTATCTTTTCCAAGTCATATTCCAGGTTAGTATGTCGTAGAACCCTTTATAGTTGACATGTCTTTCATGAAAAAAAAAATTCAAAATCGATGTTTCAAAAACAACATTTTGATTTGAGCAAAGAGAGTGTTTTTAACTTCCTGTCGTCTAATCAGTACCTACAGGCTACAGGAAATACTTTTCTTTTCTGACTTCATCTCCTCATGGACCATTCTAACAGATAGCTGCTGGTGCGGTGCTCCTGACCGATGTTGTATATTGGCTCGTTCTTTACTTGATATTTACTCCCAAAACTAAAAAATTGGACTTTGTAAGTATTTGCTACCGTGTATCTCATAACGTCATGAACTAGCTTAGTTCTTCTGTTTTTAGTTGGTGATCGCCAACATGAAACTATGTATTATGTGCAAAACCAAATGTAGATCACAAATACGGAGTACCTAATTAAAATTGTCTTACTGCTCGTCTTGTCCTGATTTGCCTTATAATTTTATAGCGTATCCTAATCAACCTTTAATTTTCCTGCAAGTCCTGATGAAATGCAATTTGGTTTTAACGGATTGTTTTTTTT
>JAYMSF010001506.1:0-11929 GCA_036897335.1 Silene vulgaris
ATGCCACTTTAACCTTCACACATTAAGTTTTGACAGTTTTTTACCAAAACACATACCCAAGGTGTTAAATTACTAGAGGTAATTTAACACTAATTAGATTACGCATCTACAACCGTGGTTCAAACCCTTGCAATTAAGGGTGGATCACAAAGTGTAGGAGGGTAGTTACGACCTCTGTGGTACCTAGAGGTACTTATCTTGTTTCTACACAAACAGTAATATTATATTTTTAATACGCCCCCGCAAGATAGACGACCGGAGGGAATGGACAATCTTGAGAAGAAGAAGAAGAAGAAGACGGGGCCGATTGACCGATGTGATTCACAAATCATAGGCGAGAGGTAGAGGCTTAATTTTATCATAGTGAATAAGAGGGAGAAAGAGAGAAATTAGAGTCCAGGAGCCTGGGAACCGCAAGGATGTGCGATAAGTGGGCACGATGTGGGTTTGAGGATTTTGGAAAATATACTTGCACCGTAACATTTGTACGGTGTCATAGGGATCCGAATTTGATCGTTGGATGAGAACTTTTATGGAGGAGAATACTATTTGTTGAGGGAAATATGTGTGAAAGATAAAGTGAGAAAAATGTTCTGAATAAATTTTGGGAAAGGTCAAGAAAAATGAAATAATGAATTTTGTAAGGGTGAAATCTACTGGTCAAGAGAGGAATTTTAGAAAAAGGCAAGAAAGATAGACACAATAAAATCTATTATTAGAGTAATATATTGCTAATACCTGTAAGGGTGAAATCTACTGGTTAAAATTTTAGTAAAACTCCCAAGGATTCCAGGTAAAAGTCTCACCAAGATCAATTTTGTAAGGGTGAAATGATTTTGGGCTATGCCTTCTAGATTTTGAACTATGTGTTGTCACCCCTTAAAAACGTTGGTGGGTGGGTTTACCCAGTACGCACCAAAGACAGTGGTTGCGGGTTCCCTGGTCACTCTTGGAGTCTTGGTAGACCTCTATGCTAAATTTGCATTTGCGTAATTATGCATCATGTGTGAATGTGCTCTTTTGTAGAGTTTTAAGTTCTTGACCTTATTAGTGGCTCAAAAGTGTTCGAGAAATTAATAGAGAGTTTAACTTTGTAAAGAAATTCAAAAATTTAAGAGTTTATAATTTTGTGAATGAGCTCTATATAGTTTATTGATGATGTCATCCTTTTTACTCTAAGCACAATATGTAAACATAAAAATAATTTATTGTAATTAATCACAAAAAAAAGTCATTTTCGTTTTCATAATAAAAATCCCCATGCCACATTTCATTATTATACTCCGTATACAAAATTTCACCGACGGACAGTATCCGTCTAAAGTTGTAGACGGGTCAAATATGTGACCACTTATAAAATAAGACAAACAATAAGTGAGATGGTGGGTTACCATTCATGCAAAAATGAGATTATTTGACCCGTCTACATCTTTAGACGAATATATACCCGTCTAAAACGTACACCATAAGTCCGTACTACGCAATCAAAAAGGGAAAAGAAAAAAAAAAGGAAAATAGAATCGCGAATGCTGTACGATTTGCAAACCATCCCCTAAAAACCTTTTTTCCTTTTCTTTTTTCATTTATTTCAGAAACTGATTGTAGAGAGAGAGAAAGCAATCTAGAGAGAGAAAATCACACATAGAGGCCAGAGAGAGAGAGAGAGAGACTGTTAGTTGAGTTTAGCGAGAGAGCGAGGAAGAGAGAGAGCAGAGCCATGGCGTCTGCATCACGCGAACAACAGAAGGCTCTTCTTCCAGTGGAGTTCATCAAGAGCGTTAATGGCCTCGATAAAGTCGTTCTTCGCGAAGTTCGCGGCAGCTCCGCCGAGGTATAACCGCTCGTTCCGTCTTTCTGTCTCTCTTTTTTTCGGATTTTGTCGCATTTGATGTTTCGCCGTTTTTCAGATGTTTTACGGACTCATTTTTGTATTGATCGCTTGTTTTTTCGTTGTTGATGCTCATAATTCGGTTGATTTTGTGATATTTGTTTAATTTATCAAGTTATTTAGGTTATCCTGATGGTTTTGTTGATGTTTACGTTCTATTCTGTGTTAATTTGAGGTTATCGGATCTACTTTGCGTAATTTGTTGTTACTTGATTTATTAGTGAGTTTCATAAGATTCACGTTTTCTTGTTTTTACTAAAATCCTTAAGTTTTGCGTAATTTGCTGTTGCTTGATGAATTTAGCGAGTTCCAGAAGAATTGCGTTTTCTTGTTTTTACTAAAATGCGTATGTTTTGTGTAATTCGCTGTTGCTTGATGAATTTAACGAGTTCCATAAGAACTGCGTTTTCTTGTTTTTACGGAAATGCGTATATTTTGCGTAATTCGCTGTTGCTTGATGAATTTAGCGAGTTCTGTAAGATTTGCGTTTTCTTGTTTTCAATGAAATGCGTATATTTTTGCGCAATAACTTAATGAGTGTAGGGAGTTCCGTAAGATTTGCGTTTTCTTGTTTTTACGAAAATGTGTACATTTTGCGTAACTTGCTGTTAGTTGATGAATTAGTTGAGTTTTGCAAGATTTGCGTTTTCTTATTTTTTACAAAATGCATGTACTTCGAAAAATTTGTTGTTACTTGATGAATGAGTGAGTTTTGTAAGATTTGCCACTTGTTATGTACTAAAATGCATATATTTTGCGTAATTTGTTGCTCGTTAGTGGATTCTGGGTTTCTTTAGGTTTGACTTTACTTAGTTTTACGAAAATGCTTAAATTTGTCCCATATATGTTGAATAATGAATTTGCTAAGAGGTTGTAGACTTTAGAAATTTAAACAATAAGGTTGAGGAATCCGGTAAGAGAGAAACTGATCATAGCCACATAGGTTACTTTGCTTGTGTAAATATAGGAAATTAGGAGTGATTATAAGGAATTTTGATTTTATGTGTAGCAGTTAGTTGGTCACTGTTGATTTCCAAAATGTCTTTCATCTAAACTGAACTCAAGTAGAAAGAACTGGTCCGCGAGTCATGTCGTGAGAGAGTGGCTATCCATGAGGGTTCATTAATTTCGTATTAATCTGTCTCTTTGTCTCAAATTCCAAGTTTGCTTTGCACATTGATTAAGTTCAGATAAGAGATGTGAGAAAGGAGGTGCATAGAAATTCTGTTGGTGAGAGACAAAGTACTCTGATGTGGGAATTAGGATTGAAGAAGTTAACTTGACTCGGAAACCTGGGATGAAAAAACTAAGGATTATACAAACTTTTCTGATTTATGAAAGAAAAGAGAGAAAAGACTAGATTAGCCTTGTTTGCTTCATTTATTATATTGATTTGTTATGACGCCTTTGTTAAAAACAAACTCTATCTTAATTCTGATAATGCTCTTTTGTGCTAAGCAGTCCTCATTTTGCATCAAAACTTGTAACCTCACTAGTCACTAGGCATGCTGCTTATGAGAGTTGTAGACTTTGTTCATTGTAAAATCTTTTTGGTTACTGTAATTTGATTACGTTGTGCTGTCTCTGATATATCCGTTTTCTTCTGAAGCTTTACCTCTACGGGGGACAGGTGACTTCGTGGAAGAATGACTATGGAGAGGAGTTGCTATACGTAAGCAATAAGGTGTGTCTGACTTTAAATTACAAGCCACTTTGTGTCATTATTTTTACCTTTGAAGATGGTCATCGTGATGCTGTAGAAAAGCCTATTGATTAGAATGCGTTCTCTTTTCCCTTTACTACGAGATAGGGTAGGGGAAGGAGATAGATGCTCAGTGTAAGTTCACCAAACTCTATGTCTGACTGTTGCCTATCTTCAGTGAGCTTGTATTTTGATGTAAACGTCTATGATGCAATCAGAATTTTACACTAAGACATTGTCGTATCAGCTTATCAATATTCTTTGGTGATCAATTTGTTGTTAAATAATAATCTCTCCAAACTAATTGGTCATGTCCAGTGCGGTATCCATTGATATTGGGTTTTATTGTCTGATTTGAGAATGTGATTTACTTGGTGATGTGGTTGGTCTATCTGCTGATAGAAAAATATATGATGGTTAAGAAACAATTGAGATAAAAACATAGACAATCTAGAAAACATATATTCAGTGAGGGGATGAGGAAGCCACTCTCATAGATAGATTCATGTGTCAGTATGTCACAATGCAGAAGATGAAAAGTATCATTCATGTAAGTTATTGTGCTGTGAGAAAGCTTTAATTTGGAAAGTGTTTTAACCGATAATTGAAGATGAACAAAAGGAAGTTATTGACAGCTTGGAAATAGACCCATTTGTTCAGCAGTTCTGCTAGGTCATCTTCGATCAAAACGGAATTTTTTTCATGATATATAGTTTTTTTGTTGTTTTTTAATTGTTGTTCAATTGTGTTGGCCATTTGCTGCTGTTATATGTTCGTGATTTATTATATGAGCCTCACCGACATGTGTCTGCATTTGTTTATTTTTCGTGGGGGTCTCAGTTTGGCTGAGTTGGCTTTACGTCTGGCTGTCTGCACTACAATTGGTAGTATCCCATGAAATTCCAGACGTTGTCTTGATGCTATAAATCTTGTTGGGATTACTTGAAATTTGAGATTATTTTTGTTTATCTTTGGCTTGCCATTCAGGCTCAATTCAAACCCCCAAAAGCTATTCGTGGTGGCATACCGATATGTTTCCCTCAGGTTTGTACTTCCTTTATTTAAAAAACTTTTTCTTATTATTTCTTTTTCTCTTTTTCCATTTGTGTTGATCATCTTCTAAGGTTTACTTGTGCTACATTTGTAAATGGTGCAGTTCAGCAACCATGGATCTCTGGAAGCTCATGGATTTGCCAGAAACAGGGTTTGGAGTATTGATCGTGACCCACCACCTTCACAATCAAACAAGGCATATGTTGATTTAATCCTCAAGCCCTCTGAAGACGATCTGAAACTATGGCCTCATAGGTACATTTTTGTTCTGAGCTTTTATGTTTTAATTTCTAGAGACACATCACATCATCCTTTGTACTCACTAAAGAGATGACAACTGTTATCATTTGTAGTTTTGAGTTCCGCCTGAGAGTAACCCTGGGACCTGGAGGCGATCTGATGCTGACATCACGTGTTAGAAACACAGACACTAAGCCATTCACCTTTACATTTGCATATCACACCTATCTTTCTGTCTCAGATATCAGGTACAAAATCTCTGCTACTAGTTTACCGTTTCCCATTTATGTCTTTAACTGTTGTAAATAGTAGTATTGTCCCCCATCAACACAACTTTTCCTCCTCCCCAGAAAAGCCTTGATTTGATTTTTTTTGTTTTAGTTAATGGATTGAGGTTGTATGTGTTGAAGGCTGGACTTGCTCCATTTGTCGTAGAACAGCTATATGAACCTGAAGCAAGTTAGCACTATTAGTCTCCTCCTTCATTGAACGTTTTAGATTGTCAGCCTGCTACAAGTACTCAAGTAGTCTGGTAGGTAGACTACTATGGGACGGCTGTGTTCTGAAAGACAATTTGTGGGCAATACTCAGCGGTTACATTTTAATTGAAATGTATACATTCTGCAATTACAAATTCATAATTTCTTGCCTAGGCGATGTCTTTTTATGTGTTAGTTTCTTCTTGTAAAATTACTGTTCTACCTGTAGGCACCCTGCAATATCAATCATGATAGGATAACACAGCTATTTAAAATAAGTGTGATATTCTTAATTCATCTTTGATGTAAAAGCCTTGAACATGAAAAGTGACTACAGTCTACATATGCTAAATGCATATAGTACACGGATTAAAGATTTAAAAAGTAGTCGTCATATGCGGTATTCCCATATTATCAACCTTATACTTTCTTATAGTATGCGGTATACCAATGTTATCGCCCTAATAATATGCACGTTGTTTCTTTCAAATATAATTTTATGATTTTAATGTCGTGAACATGTAATGTAAAAGCCTTAAACATGAAAAGTGAACACAATCTGTATGACCATCATGCAATTTTATTATTGAAGTTGCTGTGGTATGCGGTATTCCCATATCATGAAGTTACTTCCTTGTAGGGATGACAATGAATCTTGAACTTGATTTGGATCACCTAAGCTCAATATGGGCGGGTTAGGTCGGAATCTTAAGGTTTTTGATCCATTGACATTGAAACAGAGCTGGGTCTATTTTTAAAACCTATCGTGGTTGAAATGCAATCTAGGGTGCCGATCACATATCCGGTCCAAATATGGCTCCTTGACATCCTTAGTTATAGTCTCAAAGCTATAAAGTTAATTTTTTTTTTGTTGGTTGGAAATGCCTCCACTGGCTGACAACTTCACAACTGATAAAGCACCCATTGTTCTTTTTTTTTTGAAGGAAAAAAGTCATCATGTTTTTCTTTCTCTAATTAACATTGGCGGATCAGTGGTATATTCAAAAGCAAAAACTTGGGTTGATTGCTAGGATGATGAACATTTAAGAGTCCAACGTGAAAACTCAGCCCAAAATCTTATCAGGCTGTTTTGTCCTATACTCGTACAGTAGGTCCGCCTTAGTTACACAAAACTTGTTTAAGGGGGATATGTTTGTTGAGTCTCTGTAGCAGTGTAGCGGGCTTATAGAAGCAGGTGTAGGAGACCGGTCCACAAGCAAGTGAGGTTCCATCCTAAAACCAAATGATGATAGGAGGACTAAGCCATTAGTTTATAAACCAAGTCTAGTCTCTCTAATTCTTCCGATGTGGGGTAATATCCAACACACACAACTAGCCTAGTATCTCTAATTCGTCCTATGTGGGGTAATGCTCAACACACACATGGGAAGAAATCTAAACAATGTTTCTTCTTAGTCATCACCAACTGCTATGGAGATGGATGATATTTATGTTTTAGGTGTGGGAAACTCAAATTTGTCTTTTAGTATGAGATTGAATCACCTCATGAATTTTGTGATGTCTACAAGTCTTGCTTTGGGAGAAGCTTCTTTGAATAGCATCATCGTCAATCACATCATTAATATACTTAATAGATCCATTATTGTGCATCGTGAGCACAATATAATGTTCATATGGTTTCATTATACTTGCGTCGTTGAGCTTTACCACCTTAAGCATCCTTCTTCCCCACTCGTGGAGAGATCTTAGAAGGAAAACTACTTTGTATTTATTCCAAATCCTTTTCCTTCGTGAATTCCTGGAACTCTCTCCTTAGTCTTTACCCCCTTTCGTTCCTTCTCTCGATGCGGCACTAACGTGATTGTTTAAACAAATAAATAGGAAGGACTATCACAATGAATGGGGAAAATTATTTTGGGTAAACTGGGCCAAAAATCATCATTTTGTGGTTAAACTATTTTATTACGAGTTTATCGCTTTTATACAGTGAAGTTCGAGTAGAAGGGCTGGAAACTTTGGACTACCTTGACAACATGCAAAAGAGGGAACGTTTTACTGAACAAGGAGATGCTATCACATTTGAAGGCGAAGTTAGTTTTTAGTATTTATTTCCTGTTTTCTTCTCCTTTGCATCTTGTACCGTGTAATAGATGCCGTACCTTTTTTTTTTGTGTACTGTGTAATAGATGTTCTACCTTTTTTTGTGCAAGACAGATTGACAAGATCTATCTTAGCACACCAACTAAGATTGCAATCCTCGATCATGAAAGGAAAAGGACGTTTGTGATTCGCAAAGATGGGCTACCTGATGCTGGTATGTTTTTCATATAAGATAGATTATTATACTTTCTACATGTCTGGCTGTGGAGAGCCTGGTGTATATAGTGTATACATTATATTTTTATCTCTTTCTTTGAATGTGCAAATTGATCCCTCATTGTTTTTTTAGTAATTGATTTTCTGTCTATGATTATTTTCTTTCTATCCAATTTGGTTCATATAATTAAAGGTTTATGTATTATACCAATAGTCTCCACTGAAGTTCGTTGCTACTTACTTTTAGGGGGTTGCTTCCTATTTTGATCGAATCCTTTTTTCGTTTTGGAAATGATTATTCCGTGTGCAGTTGTGTGGAATCCTTGGGACAAGAAGGCCAAGGCCATGGTGGATTTTGGAGATGAAGAATACAGGCATATGTTGTGTGTGGAGGCTGCTGCAATTGAAAAGCCTATCACCCTCAAGCCTGGTGAAGAATGGCGGGGCCGTCAGGAACTATCTGCTGTTCCATCTAGCTATTGTAGTGGCCAGCTTGATCCTCGGAAAGTTCTTTTCGGCACCTGAACTTTGCCATGCTCTCATCAACGTTCTGTACAGGTTTTCTCCCTGAAAATGAGTAGCTCTTTTATGTATCTCGAGTTGCCATTAGTGAATCCATGTAGAAATACATGGTCCCCAAATGCCACAAAATTATTATTATTATTATTATTTGCAAATTATGCCCAATTTCAATGTTTGAAAAATTTTAAACTATATTTCATATATAATGCTGACAAGCAACTTTTCAATGCTACACCAAAAAGAAAATTATTTTAGGCCAGCCGATGCAGGTTACTAACTTGCCGGTTGCTATACATCATTTATATTGTGCGTGGAAATTTTGTTGGTTTCTCCATTCGTTTTTTGTGTAGGTCGGTCTTTCCTTCGTTTTGACGATTGACTTTTAATCTTATAAGAGAAGTACCCAGTAAAATAATATTATATTTATATCATTAGATCTGGAGCAAGGAGAATCCTATCATGAGATTATGCCTTCTTATTTCTTAATCATCATTTGCATATTTTGAGAGATGTTGAATATTGAACAAAGCATCTTACCATTTGAGACCTATTTGTTGAGCGATATTCACTCACTCAACAGCCTCTAGGTCTGATTAGGAATTGAATTGTTGCTTACATTGTCATTTCCTGGAGTCCTGATTTTGCTGTTCAACAGTATATTCACATATTTTCGGGCAGAACATACACTGACTAGAAAATTCAGGTGGGAGAATAAAAAAAGAGCTCGGAACCTTATGTTTTTCAAAGTACACGTTGGGACTCTGTATAAAGAAATCTTAACATCTAGCTCTAGAGCTGACCTTAACTGCTGCCATTATCACTTGTACTTTAATCCCTTGTTTCCTTATTTGTCTTGCTCCAATGGTTTACCAGCAGAAACTGAGCTTTACTTATTTATTTATTTTCTGATGCGTTTCAGGTTCAGTAACAGATGTGTCTTAAAGATGTTAAAACTCGTAATGAAGTTGGAGTGGTAGCCTGGATTCGTCAAAGGTATCTCTAATGGGGTCTCTGTTTCCATGGCGAATTATTGCATTGGTGAAATAATGTTTCCTTATAAATGGATGAATATTTTTGGATGGTATATCAAAGTGCTAGTACATTGTTAAGCAACCTGTTAGTGAAAGCACTCCTTACATTCGTTTTAGAAGTTTTGCCGTGTAATATCTTCAGGGTTTCCATCTTTGACAAATTTTGGAACTATGGATCAAAAGTCAGAAATTTGATTTTTTCTTGTTAGAATATTATCCGTAAAATTGTTCCAGGTCCTTATTTGTTAAGTGAATGTGGAATGCAAATTAGCATGTTAAACAAATCTCATCGCTTTATGATCTAGTTTTGTTTTTAGTTATGGGTCTCTTGGAAACATGTCTCTCGGCGCTGTGTAATTACACAAAAATTACGTCCAACTCTGTACCTTACGTAGAGCTTGTATACCAGATGATATTAGAATAAAATCTCAAAGGGACCATACTAGCGCGAATTTAGATTAATGAAAGACAAGCTGAGGCCATATAATTGTAGACAAGTCGCATTTAAAAGCTAGGCAATCGGAAAACCCAATTCAAATTGTTGGATGTAAGTATGTAACAACTCTATGTAGGTAAGGTGCGCATCCTTCTCATAACATACATAGTCACATGGGAAGTGTAAGGATTCCAGGAAGAATCAACAATCAACAATTGAAATGACTGCATGCTGCCAGGTGACGTACAAGAGTAGAAGGTGCAACTATTTATGCGTAATTTTATTATTGGGAAAATGGCTTGATTACTACTAATCATTGATTATGACACCTTTCATTATATGATTATTAGAAGAATAGTCTCTTTGAGTTAAAAGACAACTTAGCTGCTCTTTAATCTTGGCAACTACTTCGTACTAACTAGTGGCTCAATCTTGTGAATGAGATACGTAGTCAGTAGTCACAGTTCACAAAGCATGCTCCAGATTGAATATTTCTGATATACTGTACACAATTATTGCATGGTTTTTGTGGGAAAATTAAAGAGAGATAATTAATTGGGACACTTGGACCAACATGTAAAGAGTTGTTGAGCTTAATAAACATGTAATAGTTGTAAATAAATGTAGTGAAACTTAATTGCAAGAGTTCATTGTCTAGTTAGATACTTTCTCCTTTTTATTTCTATTGTCTTACTTTTTAAAATGTGTCACCGTCTGGTACTTTAAGCCGAAACGTGGAGCGCACTCTTATCTAATCTCGAGACAAGGATGCAAGCTTGACCGTGCTTTATTAGCGGTCATGGTTTGTGTGCATTGGGATCCTAGTCTTGATCATCAATGATCCACACACACATGTTCGTTTATAAGATTGAAGGCAACAATTTGTATGAATGCTAGCAACGAGTAAATAAGAAAACTTTTGGTGGGAAGCAGATTGACTAGTTCCTCTTATAGATGCAAATTTGATAGCACAAGTCATGTAGCAGGAAACATTGAAAGTGCAAAAATAGCGACACTTTTCCTAAATGTCTAAATATGTATCTTAAACTAAAAAACTACCTCCAAGATGTGACACGTGGGAAGTAATCTTGGAGTACTACTAGAAACTAAAAACAGAAATGAAAATACATGAGTGCATAAATGAAATCTAAAGGGTCGAAATGAATGGACCGCTCGCAGATTTTGCTAGTTTTGTCCTTACACAACGCATGCACGACATATATAGGAGTTTACTTTTAGTGTATTACTCCGTACTTCATCCATTTCATTCAATTCTATAAATTTGCTTTATACACGCATATCATGCTTATTTTCTTTTGTTCATATCTTTAGTTACATACTGATTAAAATTATAAAAATTTGATTTTTACAATGTACTCGGTAAGACAATTTAAACAAGATCTCACATGACTATCTTTTATGCTATATATTCATAATTGAATCGAAGGTTCTTTCGACCTATGAATAGTGCCCAAAAAGCAAATGTATAGAATTGAATGAAATGGAGGAAATATTATTTAAAGATTATTAATTAAAAACTCATTTATTAGTTTTCATGCCGCTTCTCGCTCGTGTATTTTGATTTGAGAAGAAAATTAAAGCCATAAAAAACCATAAAAAATCATGAAAATCTAAAAGATTAAGCTCATTTATACCAACATATTATAGAATAGACTACAAATATTAAGCTCATACCGATTATAGGTTAAATATTTTAGGCGGGAAAGTTTGAAGCACCTCCTAATCTTTTAGCAGATAAGGGATTATAAATATTTAAGAAAAAGTGGTAAATAATCACCCCATCCTTTTATAAATAAAATAATATAAAGACAAATGGACAATGTCAATGGGAAACATTGAAGCACCACCTAATCTTTTACCAGTTATATTTAAGTTTTATAATAAAGTATTTGAGCTTGTGATATATAGTTTTTTGAGTTTTATAATAAGGTGTTTGAACTTAAGAGTGTATGGATTTTATAATAAAGTTTATGAACTCCTTTACATAAACATTATGTTCAAAAAATTATAATGAAACCTGAAAATATTACATGTAAGCTCTTTTACATTTTTGTTCTGATGTCAAAAAATTCAAATATAATTCCAATATTTTTTTTTTGTTTTTTTAAAAAAAAAGTTTTTTATTAGGGGCCACCTAACATTTAGCCTCGTTTGTACCAAGGTACCTAAATTTTTTTTAAACCCAAAGGTACCTAAAATTTATATTTTGTTTGTTAACAAATACCAATTGACGAATTCCGTCACAAAAAGTTAAGATTGCGTCAAAATTAACGGAAAACA
>JAYMSF010001507.1:0-11925 GCA_036897335.1 Silene vulgaris
TGTGTAATAGCTAGTTAATTTCGGGGCTTGCCCCTCTTTTGCACCAAAAAAAAAAAAATCACTCGGTGCCTTTTTACATATTTCATTCGGGCAAAGTGACAAATAGACCCCAAATATTTGAGACTGCAATTTAGCCTCTTAACTTTTAAGGGGATCAGATGAACCCTTTAGTTTTGGTCGGTGTGCAAATAACCCTTTTACTTCAGAAAAATTAGTGTAATGAAAAAACCTCAAGTTTCTTAACTGTAAAGGCCTCTTTCCCATATCTCATTCACCGTTTCTAATCGAAAGAGTAACAGGAGCTAGCGAAAGTTCATTCTAGAAAGTGTGTAAGCTTGTAATACGAGGCTTCCTTATTTTTCCTTCGATGGCATGGTGTCAAGTTTGCGGCAAAAAATTGCCGCAATTCCAGGGTCAGCCTAATCAAGACCAACAAAACAGCACAAATAAAAACCAATTACTCGTAATTACTAGTGACAACTGAAACCCATCATCCAGTTGTCTCGATAATTTTGTCAAAAACAAATGGAGAAATTTAGAGAATAAGAGAAGAATTTCTCAGGATAGTTGGAACATAACCGAAACTGAATGCAATAAGAAAATAAATACCTCATACACGATTACACGATATGCTAAATTAAATGATCAGTGGGATTTGTCCATCTTTCTGATTCCCAGGTAAACCTAATCAAGGCCAACAAACAAAACAGCACAAATAGAAACAAACAAATAGAAACACTGATATCAACTGATTTCAAGAATATTAACAACCCGGAAACAACACACTAGAAGCAGACTACGAATACAAGTGGCTCCAACATGAGCTAGAAGCCTACAATCTCTATCTATACAACAACCACACCATTCCCTTCCAATATATTCTTGCCAAAAGGTTAGTTAAGAGATTTCCTGGTCCGGAAACACTCAGCGTGTGATGCCAGTCTATGTCAGAAGCACGCCAGTTAAGGATGCAAGGATTTCCACTTAATACAGAATACTCGGACACTGATTGCAGTTTTATAGCCAACCACCACATAATATATAAGAAATTGAAACCAACATCGGAGCAGGACAAAGGGTCCAATTTCAGTTCAAGATTCTTAAAATGGGGGCCGTTGTTATTGAGTGCTTCGTGTTAATCCACCTCGTGTCCCAGCCCTGTACAAAGATGTGGAAGATCAAACAATTAGCCAAGCATTGAAGTGAAAATTATACTCAAAAACTTGATGCCACGTAATTTTTATTGTTTTAGCTCATAAGACACAAGAATATTAGCCCCTCTCTCTTTTGATGGATTGTGTAACACGTATAATCATATATTTGTAAGACTTCAATTTAAACCCACTTAACACATGGAACTTTGTAAACCGACCAAAATACCAGTTTGACCCAACTAAACTGGTTAACCAAGCTAACTCGTTTCAAAAATGAAAACTATATCAAATTTATAATTTGTTATAGAAAACATGGGATATATATAAGGTATATATATTAATCAAATGAAGTGGAGGGAGTGTTAATAAAACATAAAGTGTCATGTAATGAATGAGATATTCGGTCAGAATCGTGTACAAATGCTTCAACCCTATCCTAACCCAAATAATTTCCGTTTGGGGTCCATGTCAACCCAATTACTTAAATGGATTACAACATTTTAACTCTAACTCGTTAATTTAGAGCCAGATTTGTATTCGTATTGTATTTTCGGTCAAGTAAATATTTGTCCGAGATACTCCGTAATAATTCCAGTATAAGCAGTACATATCAAAAGGAATACAAAGAAATAGGGATAACAATGGATTGAGTTCAGGTCAGGTAAAGCTAAACCCACAGCCATCCACCACTTTCAAAACTTCATTCAACTCATCTATCATCCACGAACCATCCATCCGTCACTCCCGGATGAAACAGGTGGATCATGTGATACAAAGTTGATTAATGAACTACGGAGTATGTTTTACAGTCCGAAATAAACTACAAAATTTTATGTCTTTTTAAATATATAATGTGAACTAGCTTTAGATTAATGATTATTGGGTATTTTTAGCTATATATATGCTAATGGTGTAAAAAGTAGAGTAATCTAGAATTATCTTAGGCATAGAAAATGTACCAGCATTGCTTATAAAAAAAAAGCGCAGCACAAGGTGACAAGGCATAAAGCGCCTCAAGGGGGACCGGCAAAAGATTAAAATCTTAAGGCAAATGACAAGGATGAAGAGCAACTGCTGAGGAAAACACATAGCTACGTAATTGCATATTTTATCTTCGCCTACTTCTATTATGTCCTTTTATCCGCCCCTCTATATCAAGGGTCATTATGGCAAAATAGAATTAAAAAAAATGCTCACACCATAAGGAACACGTCTTTGCTTCATGGCCGTAAAGACTTTTAAGAATAGTGATAAATTCTTTTTGAGAAAGCAAGAATGATAGAATCTAAAATCATCGTCACAAGAGTCAAACTGGTTTCAGCAGATTTTCATTGGTAATTCGATGAAGTCTGACTAGATCATGGGCACTAACCTTCCAGCGAGTAGCTGAGATGTGGACATAGGACCCTTGGCACTAGCCACATTTGCAAATCGCTTTGCTCTATTCTCTTGGTCCTTCTCTGTGCGCATAGCAGCAACCTCCTTTTCCATAGCAGCGACTTCTCTTCGCATCTTCTTGGCCTCCACTTCCATAGCCTTCGTTAGTGTCTCTACTTTCCTTGCTAGCATCTGAAGCAAAAGCACATAACTTCAGCCAAAAATGGAAAAAGGTCAATGGACGAAGACAAGTACACCAATACAAACAGATCCTACCTCAATAGCATCGTCCTTGTCTTTCAGACTTTGATCCTTTTCGAGACCAGCTTTCCTAAGACCAATGACTTCCTTTTGCAGCAAATCATACAATATACCTGGGACATTATCCTCCCTAACTGCTGTCTGTGCTTCATTGGGCTTTTCATCTGAACTTTCTTTACAAGTACTTTGACCCTCACTCTCCTTGGATCCCTCAGATGACTGGTTAACAGAGTAGCTTGCACTGGTTACATTTGACACAAGTTTACTCCTATCTAAGGACCTCGAGCCACCATCAAAAGACTTTGACACCCCCTTTGCATGTCTCAGCATCATACTGGCACTAGATGTTAAAGAAGACCTTGACTGAAGAGTTGGTGCTCGCTTGGGCAAAAATCCGTTGGCTTTCGACATGGTATCCGCCCCTCCAAGTGATTGACGACGTCCATTACTTACACTCCTTCCCTCGGGTGTAGATCGGTTACTATTGGTTGAAGGTCCTTTCAGGCTCTCTTCTAATACTTTGAGACGAAGTTGAAATTTTTCCTGATGAAAAATGAGTGTGTTATTAGTTCTGTTAGCAACTAGCAACAATACAGAAAGACTTTAAAAAAAATGAGTGTCGATAAGACAGAAGGATAAGTATCCTTTGATACGGAATTTAATCTTACTTTCAACTGAGCTTCAGTTTTTGCAGCTCGCTCAACTACAGCAAGTTTGTCTCGTAGTGTCTGCATTTCACCCTACGCATACAAGAAACGTATGATACAAACATCAATATTTTAAATGTTGTCTCTGATCTTACCAGAGTATTATGCACGTGCGCGTGTGCGGCACGCACGCGTGAATTGCAAAATTATGAACCAAACCAATTCCAGCATTAAAAATGAAAAGTCATAAACACAATAAGAGCATAGATAGAACAAAGGTTACCTGCAAGAACCGTCGTTCTTCTAGCCACTGCTTCACTGGCATCACCTTGTCATTTGAATCTTTCCATTCATTAGCCACTACTGTAGCCACCCTATTAGCAGTTACCTTTGCACGAGCGAGCTCCCTGTCAAGGGTTTTTCTTTCTTCCTGCAGATCAAGGAACGAAAGCAGGGAGCTCAAAATAAGAAAGATGAAGAACTCGTGTAAAAAAACACCTATATCTCTTGTCAGAGGAAGTGTCCCCAAGACGTCAAAATGGCAGGCGTTCAGAGCAGCATATTCTGAACAAGATGACAGATAGTATACATTCTGTAACAGAAAGTTCAATAAAAAGGAAAAAAAGCTTACATTCATCTCCTGCATTTTACGCTGGTAATCCCTCACTGCATTGGCTGCTGCACCTCCAGCAAGAACTGCCTCCTCAAGTTCCCTGACTGTTTGGGTCAGCTTTTCCACTTCCGATACTTTTTGTCTATGCATCTTGTCTAAGATCTTATTTTCCTCCTAAATAACAAGCATGTGGCATGTCAATCCATTCCATTGGGCTGATTAGCGGATATATCTGAGAACCATGGAGAAGAACCATTAATATCAGCGACAGTAAAGATACCTGGCAGATTTCTATTTGTTTCATTAACTCCTGGTTTTTATTCTGGAGATCATCCACCATAGAAGCCTTAGCAAGAGCAGACTGAACAGTTCTCTCAGCTTCCAATAACGCAGCTTCTTTTGACTTGGTGAGACGGTCTAATGCTTTGTTGTCGTCCTGAAGATTCCCAATCTGCGAGCAAAGGTGACCAACAGTTCAGTCGATTGCTATATGGACACAGCATACAATTATCTAAGTGAGTAGCCCCAGCCACTTACCTCTTGCCGAGCAAGCTTAAGCTCGGCTTCTAAAGGTGCAAGAATGGCTTCAATTGGCGGCATATCATCATCTTTTTGAGCAGCATGGACCCTTCTTAAGGTTGCTTCTGCAGCAAATTGAGCTGCCATTGACGCCTTCTTCTCTTCATTGATTTTCCTGATTTCAAGATTCTGGAGGCATCTAGTTGTTTAGAGGTATACCACAGGGCTAATAAACTTTTGTGTATAGCAGATGAGCAGAAAGATCAAACATTACCTTGCTTTCTAAGAGATTTTCAGTTAGTTTAAGTTTTTCTTCCGCCTTTGCTAATTCTTCAGAGAGCTGATATTTCAAGACAGCACAAAGAAGACAGTAAGCCTGATTGTAGATAAGGCCTAAGGGATACCATACAAGAATAGAACAAGAAGAAAGAGCAGTTATTCTAACGACAAAACACAGTACCGAGGCTCATAGGCAGTAAAACTGAAAGCGTTATGCAAAGATGATAAGCACGGTTGCAAAAAACAAAGACTCCTTCCATGCCATTTTTATTGTCCTCGTCTCCATTTTGAGAATGATTTAAAAAAAGAAGTGATACAATGACATCTCTACCCTTTTAAAATAACGAAATGGGAACAATATTGTTGTAATATAACGAGTGGTGGTTGAATATCAAGGGGTAATATTGGAGGTTCACTCAGTTTTGTTACTAAATTTAGAAAGGGGACAACTAATTTGGGATAAATTAAGAAGGAAATGGGAGTATAAAAATGGAATGGAGAGAATAATATACTGTGGCCCAGCTCATTACTTATCTTCCCTTGGAAATCCAACAGTGGTCATATTATCCCAGATATAATAGAATTTTGGATGGTGAACAGTATAATGGAGAAGTTTCATTACACCCTCAAGCCGAAGTCAACAACCCAAGTCCATGGGAAATAGATTTTATATTGCTCATCTAAGGAATCAAAGCTCAAAATCAACCTAAAGAGAGAAACAACCAACGTGAACAAAGTATTTGCGGCTTCAATAATTTTCGTTTAGAGAGAAGACTACTCGTCTTTTACACCAGACTAAAGGACTAAGGACCAAACCCTTGAATTGTTTAGAGAAGAGGGATCAATACAAAAATGTTCCCTCAATGGCCATCCCTAAATCAAGTTTGCCTAATTCGATATGAATACTCCACGTCTCATTACACTCTTGATAAAGTGTCTTGTATTTAGACTTTAAGCTCGGGTCATGACTCATGAGAATGGCTCAATTCGCGAACCACTGGGGTCAATGCTGTTCACATTGGAACACTGGCAGTATTTTACAAGGATCATTTTCCATATCAACCTCCTCAAATGTCATAGGCTTTCCTTTTTTGACCTCTCTATTACGCTTCAAACCTTGAATGTACTCAACTGCAACTCAGATGTAAACATTGGTTTTGACCTGTCTATTACGCTTCAAACCTTTAATAATATCTCACACCAAATACTCCAATGCCTTATAAATCCATTACACACCAAATTTCCCAGTGCTTTACTAGAATCATACAATCTCACACTAACTAGCGTACAGTTATGTGGCGTCAATCCGTAAACCTCGAAATATCAGGACTTAGGAACTCCACATACGCAAGCAATAGTTGTAGCACTAATCTAAATCAATCCACATATCAACATCAACTACAATACCACATAGATCTCAGCAAAATACAGTAAATAGAGCTGCGAACAAACAGTAAACAATTGATACCTCTTCAACGGCTTTTTCTCGAAGGCGTTCCGACAATCTCAGCGCCCTGATCTCCGCCTGTGCTTCCCCAAGCTCCCTATCCTTATCTTCAATAATACAACAATCATATCAAGATACAAAACCTTGACCGAAAATATACTAAAAAACGGTATTAAAATATCTACATTTGTAATAAATAAAAGAAAAAGGAAATAGAAAAAGAAAAGAATGAACCTCGGAGGTCATTTTCGAGGCGGTTGAGTTCAAGTTTGACCGGATCGGAGCCATGGAGAAGATTAAGAAACTCGTCGTTGTCGCCGAGGCTAGGACGGCGAGACGGTCGTCGACGAGAGGATGATTTTCCTTCTTTAAACGAACCGGAGACCATCAGTGGCGGAGGAGGTTGCTGCTGCGGCGGAGGCGTCAATGCGTTAATCTCCGCCGCGGCGGCGATGTCAATGTCGTCCATTGGGGGAGGCCAATCAGTAGTTACAGTTGATTCAACTTCACTCTATCTATGTAACAGATCAAAAAGATGAGTCGGATTGATTAATCGATAGTTACAGTCTCCAGTAATGATGAGTTGAGGGGGGGTAATGCTAATGCTATTATGCTAAAATGGAAGTGTCGTTTCTATGAGGCTGCTATTTGAATCTCCAATGATTTTTTAAGGCATTCACTCTTTGTCTTAGATTTGCATTTCACTCTCTACTTTTAATAATCTCCAAATATTCACTATTTTATTATTCTTTCATACAACTTGTATAATGTGTGTTAATTTTGGAAAAAAAAAAAAGTGAAATTCTACATTGTACTCGAGTTTTTCGGTTTATTCTATGTTGTTCTCTGTTTTTTATATTCTACATTTTACTCCTCAACTTCTTACTTATTTCTTCACTGTGACTATCATAACTGCGAAAGTCTGTAATACCGCTTAGGTCAGCTCCTTCTTCTTCACTCCCTCTTCACATGCCCACGACCCGATGACCTTAATGGAAAGATTGTGTTCGATTCTCGAAAGGTGGGACTCGATCAAATAAAGTGGATACTCGATCGAGTGACTATGGTGTACTTGATCGAGTGAGTGGTATACTTAGCTACGCGTGAGTTTACTTATGTTTTTATATCGTGATTAATATTTCTATTGTTAATTAATACAGTATTTCCCGATCTCTTGCTAAATTATTTCCCGATCTCTTGTTTGTCAAGAAGAAGGATGGTAGCATGAGATTATGCATCGATTACCGGGAGTTGAATCATGTAACTGTGAAGAATAAGTATCCGTTGCCAAGGATAGATGACTTGTTCGATCAACTAAGTGGAGCCGGAGTGTTTTCGAAGATCGACTTGAGATCGGGTTACCATCAGCTGAGGATTTGCGACGAAGACGTGCCTAAGTCAGCTTTCAGATCGAGATATGAGCACTACGAGTATGTGGTGATGCCTTTCGGGTTGCCCAATGCACCGGCAGTGTTTATAGACTTGATGAACCGGTTTCAGTGAGTTCTTGCACCAATTTGTTGTGGTATTCATCGATGACATTTTTGTCTATTCTACGACTAAGGAGGAACATGCAGAACATTTGAGGTTAGTTTTGCAAAAGTTGCGCGACAACAACCTTTATGCTAGGATTTTGGAGCTCATTCTTATGCTGATATTGTAACCAAATCAGGAGAATTAAGGAAGGTCAGAATCCTAAATGGTAGTGGTGGAGGTATAACCAGAACCCTAAGTTATTGATGGATAGTATAGGATTTTGGAACATCAGAGGTATGAATAATGTAAATAAACAACAGGAAATAAAATGGTTTATGCAGCAAAAGGAGATTGGTTTGTTTGGATTGCTGGAAACTAAAATAAAAGCAAGTAATTTCAATAAAGTGGTGAATAAATTCAGTGATGGATGGAGTATCTCTACCAATACTCGTTACCATAAGGGAGGGAGAATTTGGATGTTGTGGCAACCTTCTAAGTTCCGAGTGCAATTCATTGAGTATAATGCTCAATTCATCCATATGAAAGTGGAATCCCTAAATGGTAAGGAAAGTTTTTTCTTAACTATTATCTATGCCTTTAATGGTATTCAAGAGAGAAGGCCTTTATGGACTAAACTGAGAGGTTTTGCTGGTCACATTCATTCTCCTTGGGCCATAGGAGGAGATTTTAACAGTGTGCTGTCACATAGTGAAAGGTGTGGAGGAAATACTTCCCAGGAGGAAATTGATGATTTTTTGGGATGCATAAAGGACTGTGAGATGATACTTCCCTGCTTTTGGATCCTACTTCACTTGGAACAATAAACAAAAGCCTGAAGACAGAACTTATAGTAGATTGGACAGATTTATGGTTAACAAAGCCTGGGTTGACCTGTACCCTAATCTGTTTGCTCATTTTTATCCAGAAGGTCTTTTTGACCATACACCTTGTGTAGTGGGACATGCTGTTCAGGAGAGGAAACCAAGAAGTTTTATTTACTTCAACATATGGGGAAAATCTGATAGGTTTCTGCCTATTATCCAAGATGTCTGGAAGGAGACTATTAATGGCACCCCTATATTCCAGGTGGTAAAAAAGCTGAAAAGTTTGAAGCCTATTCTTAAACAATTGAATAAGGAGAAATATTAAGACATCGAGACAAAGACCAACATTCTTCTTATAAGGCTTCTGAAGATACAGGAAGATCTGGGCAAGGATCCTAATGACCAACTCAAAGTAGCAGCTGAAGTTCAGTTAGCTCAAGAATTGAAGGAGATGACCAGTGCTAGGGATAGTTTTCTTGCTCAGAAGGCCAAAGCTCATTGGATTTCTGAAGGGGACGCAAATACCTCTTTTTTTCATGGGGCTATTAAAAATAGGAGAGTGAAAAATAGAGTGGTGATGATTGAGGATGCTGCTGGAAAGGTTTGTGACACATCTGGACTGATTCAGCAGGCTTTCTTGGATTACTATAAGGGCTTACTAGGAAACAGAACACACACTAAGAGGGTGAGGACTCCTATCAGTGATATGCAGGGAGCTTCTCTGTTACAACCTGTTTCTGACGAGGAGGTTAAGCAAGTTATATTCAGCATCCCTGACAATAAATCTCCTGGGCCTGATGGGTTCACTAGCAGATTTTATAAAGATGCTTGGGGTGTTATAGGGGGTGAGGTGTGTAGAGCAGTGAAAGATTTCTTCAAACACAGGAAATTGCTTAGACAGATAAATGCCACTAACCTTACTTTGATCCCTAAATGTGAGAGACCTCAGACGGTGATGCAATTCAGACCTATAGCATGCTGTAATGTCATTTACAAGGCTATTTTAAAAATTCTTTGTGCTAGACTAAGCAGCATCTTGCCTGATATAGTTGGTCAGAATCAGGGGGCATTTATAAGAGGAAGGAGTATCTTGGAGAATGTCCTTATTTGTCAAGACCTAATTAGACTATATCATAGACCTTCTGTTTCTGCTAGATGTCTATTTAAATTGATCTCCAAAAAGCCTATGATACTGTTGAGTGGGAGTTCATTGATCAGCTGCTATGTGCCCTTAATTTCCCATTTCAATTCAAGGAAATGATTATGCAGTGTGTATCTACAGCCTCATTCACTCTTTCTTTGAATGGAGAAAATTTTGGGTTTTTCAAGGGGGAAAGGGGCATGAGACAAGGGGATCCTCTATCTCCCTTACTTTTTACTCTCTGTATGGACTATTTAACTCGTACTCTGATGTATGCCACTACCAAGCAGGGGTTCAAATTCCATCCTTTGTGCAAAGAGCTAAAGATCACTAGCCTTATGTTTGCAGATGATGTCCTCATGTTTAGTAAAGGGGATGCTAAGTCTATGATGCTTCTTCTCAGGGCTTACAATACTTTTTCCAAGACTTCAGGTTTAAATGTCAGCCCCTCAAAATCAAATGCCTACTTCAATGGGGTGCCTGCAAACCTAAAAGAAGACATTCTGAATGTTTCTGGATTTCAGGAGGGCTCCCTGCCTTTCAAGTATCTTGGTATGCCCATCCAAACTGCTAGACTCCTAAAGAAGGATTGTGACATTCTTATTGATAAGGTCTGCCAGAGGATTCATGCTTTGGGTACAAAAAAACTATCTTATGCAGGACGGGTAGTTGTGATCCAGGCTATCTTGTCCACACTGCACTCATATTGGGCCTCAATATTCATCATTCCCAAAGGAGTAGTTCAGAAAATTGAAGCTACCTGCAGGAACTTTCTGTGGGATGGGGGCACTGACTACAAGAGAGCCCCTCTGGTAGCTTGGTCAAAAGTCTGCAGAGCAAAGGAGGAAGGTGGATTGGGATTGAAAGATCAAACCTTATGGAATAAAGCTATGGTGGGGAAACTGGTGGATTGGATTGCTAGGAAAAAAGACAGCCTATGGGTCAAATGGGTCCATCAGATTTATATAAAACAAACCAATTGGTGGAACTACCAACCTAGCAATGAATCAAGCTGGGCTTGGAGAAGAATTTGCAGCACAAAAGAAGATCTGGCCAATGCTTACAACAATGAACAGTGGTCCTTTGATGGGGGTAACTACTCTGTCAAAGGGAGCTATATGTGGTTGCGTGGGCAATATCTAAAGGTCAGATGGGCGAAAATGGTGTGGAATACTTGGTCGATTCCGAAACACATCATTTTTACCTGGTTGATTCTTAATGAGTCCCTAAACACAAAAGCTAAGCTTATACAGTGGGGGATTTGTGATGAGGCGGATTGTTGCCTTTGTGCTCTAGAGGAGGAGACTCAGTTCCACCTCTTTTCCACATGTCCAATTAGCCGGAAAATAAACAGTGAAATCAACAAGGAGCTTAAACTTCACATACCTCAAAGGGAGAGTCTGAAATGGGGCTTGAGCAGGAGAGGCACCAAGCTACAAAGAGGGATCCTTATGACACTGATTATGGCGACGCATTACCACATCTGGTTTCATCGGAATACAGCTAGAATTGAGGGGATCTTAGAGAGACCGGAGAAGATAACACAACGGATCATAGCGGATGTGCGTTCTCGTATCAAATCGCGCATCAATTTCCCATTAACCTCCAAAGACCAAGACTGGTATGATCACAATTTTGGAGAATGAAGAAGGTTGAAGGAGGAGATGAAGGTGACTGGGAGGCATGTCGAAATCTGGGAAGATGGAAGTGTTTATTCCCCAATCTGATTTTGTTGTTGTAATTTGAGAGACAGTTTTTTGTTTCCTTGGCTGGATAGGGGTATGTCCTATCTGGTCCTATGATGCAGGTCTGGAGTATGGGTAAACACGGCCCAAATCTCGATCCGAGTGTAATTTTGCCACTTTCGGTTAATAATACTTACATTAAAACCAAAAAAAAGGATTAAGATCGTCTCCTTGATACGAATCTTTTGGGTTTCGATTCACAATAATCGAAAGGGTTTTGGAGCATAAAGGATTATACTTACGAAGACTAACATTGGTAGGTGACCAAGTTAGTATAACCGGTTTTCGCCGATTGTAAGAAATCCCGACTCTAATCTTATGTTTATTTATTTGCATGCATAAGATCCGAATTTATGAGTATAAATTTTAACTCTCATATGTGATATGAGTATGACATGAAATATGATTTCTAACACTTTACTCAAGAGTATAGTCCTTATGG
>JAYMSF010001508.1:0-11925 GCA_036897335.1 Silene vulgaris
GAGGGAGCCTTTTAATATAATTGTATAGATTATAATCAAATTCATTTTGATGGAAATATTTTTAAAATTTCTTATTCTTTTAGTTATAAGTGATTATCCATTAAAAATACCGTCGTAAGATAAGTTTTTTCAGTAAAAGAGAAACTGGATTTGAGAAATGTAGCACACGGTTTCTGAAAATATCGCATCCAAACCCTCTTTCTCAACTCTCAAGTAGCTCTAATAAAAACGCAACTCCTTTTTGCTTCATATTTTTTGCCTTTTTTTTGGTTTTAATTCATTTTAACGCTCACGCAAAAATGGACCAATAAACCTCTTCTTCCTTTTCTTCGTCATCCTCGTATTGCCAGGTACTCCGTATCTACTTTCTTCTTCTTCCTTCTGATCTAAATCTTTGCGCATTTCTTCATTTTATGCTTTTTTAATTCTATTTATATATCTTGTTATTGATTCTTCATTTTGTATTTATAAGGATGGTTGTGATTTTTAATTTGGGTTTTTCAATTTAGGGTTTTTCTGATGAACCCTTTTGTTTTTAGGTAAGAATTGGGTCAATTTGGTACAGATTGATGGGTTTTTAGGTTTTGTAATTGGGGGTTTTCTTTGCTTTGCTAATTCTCAACTTCATTGATTTGAAAGTTGTGATTTCTTAGCTTTTTTACTGGAATTGAGCACTTTCTGGTGTCGTTTGTCTGATGTATGGCTATCTTTTCGAGTTGCATGAGTCGGGTTTTGTGGGATTTTGCTCTTGTTGTTGTTGAGATGTGCCTAAGCATATTTTGATCTGTTGTAGGGTTCGTTGATATCTTCACTACGTTGCGGAAAAAAAACCCGATTATTTGGAGGTTTTTGAAGATTGGGAGTGGTCAGCTAATTGATTATTTAGCCTGGCCACAACATGCCCTATGTGAAGAAAATATTCAACGCTTGCAAGGATTCTTTCACCCCTAATGGTCCAATATCCGAGGAGGCACTTGAAAAAGTTCGCGCAATTCTAGGTTTGTGAATTGCTCATTTCATTGTTTTACAAATTTGTATAATTTGTGAGTGAGTGAGTGGTAACTAGAATTTTATCTTGTTCCTAGTGAGTAGCTCACTTGCAAGAAGTCGAGAAATAACATCCTTACTGGCTACCTGCTAAAGAGTTGATTGAGTTTAGGATTGATTTTCTATGTAACTAACCTTTGGAGCTTCTCTCTTTAGTAGCTTTCTTTATTTTCCATGTTCTCTAAAGTATCCCTTTTATTTTGTGTGATTAGCCGTGATTTATTGTCTTGTTCCTTGAGTACTTGTATGAACTTCATTAATAGCTCAATCTGAAAGACCGTTGACAGCAACACTGTATTTACAAGAATATACCTGCTAAATATAAATGGGATTGATGTAGTTCCTTTAGGTTCGCTGATTATGACTTCTTGGGCTTGTTTGATAAAAGGGTTTGGAGGGGGAGGGAGGGAAGGGAACTAAGGAAGGGAAAGACAGGGATATAATTTCTCTTGTTTGGTTAGCAAATAGGGTAGGAGAGAAATGAAAGGATCCATTTTCTCTTGTCCAAGGCAAAATTAGAATCCCTTTAAGATAGAAAAGACTTGGAGGAAAAACCCACCTACTCCATTCCCCCTTTCACCCCCTTCCCCTCCTTTGCCTTCCCTCCATTTCCCTCCTCTCCATTTCTCTTCTAAATTGTATCTTAATACACCCTTAGATACACTTTTATATGGAGTACATTGCATATTTCATCATTTCCTGATATGGAGTATATGAGCTATTTTTTCCATTATTGTAAGATCACAAGAATCTGAGAGAATTTTACTTGTTTTTAGACAAGAACATTAGGTTCTTTAGATGACATTGAAATTTGCTGATATAAACTGAGCAGGCTGGTATATACAGATTGTGTTGCCCTTGTGTATTTGCCAGCATCAGTTTCCTTTTCTAATACGAGTAATGGTATCTACTCCTTGCCTTTTCACCCAATATTTTTCCCTCACAAACTCATGAAATACACAAACATTACTCTTTATAATTTACTTGCTTCACTTGACATTTTAACCAATAAGATTGGTTAGAATGGCAAGTGAACTAAGTAAAACAATTATTTTGTATGAAATTGTGATAGGACAATGTTGGACAGGAGAAGAAATAGAACTAAGTGCAAAGTAGTTCTTGGTGCAGAAATAAAGTTTTTTTTTTTTTTTTTTCTAAATTTTTTGGATAGATTTTAACTTTTAAGGTAGCCAAGAAGGTCATACATGGTTTACATTGTCTTCATTTCAGCTACAAGTGTATTATGAAGGATATATCTTGTCCCTGAAACTACGCTTCTGTAATTGAGCAATTATAATAGTATTTCACATTCCCCTATTTCTAGCTGAAGTGATGGGAAACAGAACTAAGATGCAAGAGCAACTACAAAATGCCATAGTTATGTGGTAAATGCATCCGTATTGTCACTTTTAAGTAATGTCAATGGTGGTACTCTGGCAGTGATGTGAACTTTTGGTGAATATCAACCATGAAATTTCAATGTCATAAGTAAATTTAGTGATGCCACAGTACAACGCTTAAGATTCAGATGGCAGCTTGGCTTGTACACATACCATACTATTGCTTTAGTCAAATGGAATTTCCCAATGTCCCAGGCTTTGCTAGTTGTAGTCTTGGCTATTAGTCATAAACATACGTTAAATCGTGCAGATGATCTAAAGGCTGCAAACGTGGGTCTCGATCAGGAGGCACAAGCAGCAAAGAAATGGAAACCTACAGCTAATGGTAACAATGGAAGACGAGATCGCAATGGCAGCCAGCAGTATCCTCCCCCTATCAAATATCTTCACGTACATGAATGTGAAAGCTTCTCTGTAAGATTTACCTCTTTTATTTTAAGTGGTGTGCACCCTATTTAACATTTTTGTCATGGGCTTTCTGAGCGATATTTTTAAGTGAGACTTTTGATTTGTTGCAGATAGGAATCTTTTGCATGCCACCATCATCAATAATACCCCTTCATAATCATCCTGGAATGACTGTATTGAGCAAGCTTCTCTATGGCTCCTTACTTGTAAGGTCTTATGATTGGGTTGATCTTCCCGAGCTTCCACCGTCATCTCAAGGTATCCTTACCTTGCTTTATTTAATTAGACTCAAAGTTTGCCTAATTTGTTATGTAGACAGTTATACACTACATCCGCTAAGCGATAGTCTCATAAGTTATTGCCATTATAGATTTTAAGTAAGCTATTTGATAGGACACACTTGAACCGATTGACGATTCTCGATGGCTTGAGTGAATCCAGTAACCAAGATTGAACTCTTCAAGAATTTTTTTTCCTGGAATAAATGATATGTTCATAGGCTAGTCATATGTGACTGACCTATTTTACTCGGACTCTCCATAGTATCTCACATTCTTGTGTCTTATCTGGGACACTTTGGAAAGTGTATAGGTGGACTCGTCATTTAAAACCAAAAACATGAGAATATGTCATAAAATAGCCGGGATCTTGGAGACACATAGATATCAGATACTTCTACGGAGGCTGGGGGACTACAGTGGACAATTGCGTGGAACCAAAAACTGTTGATGTATCATGTTTATGATTATACCACTCAGAAACTGTGTTACTTCTGCTAAGGTTTTCTTAGCACTCGATTCGTAGTGTCAAACGCTTGCCTGGCCATGAAAGTTGTTATGCTTTCGATTTAGCATGAAGCGTCCCTGTGTCATAACAATGTAGGAGTGATGAGTGTTGACACAGGTGCGTGAGAATTACGAAGAGTCAAACCAACATACTATGCCCTATGCGGAGTAAGGGCGTCGAATGTAAGTCTTACCCCAATGTTAAACAACAAAGAGATACTATTTCGTTCCGAGTAATTCAATAATGACAATTTATGGGGTAAGGGATACGGTGTGCAGCCGACACGGGGATATTTTTGAGATGAACATTTACTCTTGTGTTCATACATAAGAATGAGATGCACTCATGCACGAATATTTCTGAATGGTTTAGTAAGCTATGAGGAGGTAAAGAGGGTATGTGGGAGAGGCACGGAAGCAATGAAGCTTCAGACGTATACCTCTTTTTTTTTCAATTTTAATCTTGAAACTTGAAGAGAATTTACTACAGCAGTGTTGTTACTCTTATGATTTGTGTCCTTTCTTTTTGACTTGCAGCTCGACCTGCCAAACTGGTTAAAGACTGTGAAATGACGGCTCCATGTGATACAACTGTACTGTATCCGTCAAGAGGGAACATCCATTGTTTCAAAGCAATAACTCCCTGTGCCTTCTTTGACATTCTTACACCACCGTATTCCTCAGAAGACGGGCGACACTGTTCTTATTTTCGCCAATCTCTTATTCAAGATTTACCAGGTATTTGACAAAAAAATTTCCAAAATCACATTTTATCTACTCTCTCTATCCTCCAACGTCTCAGTATTGACACTTTTGTGTACTCTCCCTACTTGTAGATGGCATAGAGGAACAAATAGAGGGTGTAGATCTCAGTGAATTAATTTGGCTAGAAGAAATTCAACCCCCAGACAATTTTGTCGTTCTTCGAGGGCAGTATAAAGGTCCTGTTCCGAAGAAATCATAGAAGTATTGGCAGGCAGGCTGGTTTACACACTATCATTAAACCAACTGGTTTTTAATTAGGAATAATCTCTTTTAACTACTACTACATGAGGAGTCCACATAAAGAATTGAAAGGTACCTCTATTGTTTTGTACATAAGGATTTTCACTTTGGATCAGCGACTTATTTTGTGATGGGTTATAATTTGCAAGCCGGGTTCATCTTGTTATATCCACATGTTACCATTGTTCATCACTTGTATTCTACTGTCACTATTTTCATAAGGACTCCTCATGCTTCCAAGTTCCAATTCCTAACTATTCTCGCTTACTAGCTTTTATGTCACTGCATCTTTAGATTTGTTTTATAATGCTAACATGTACTCGATACGATTGTTCTTTCGTGGAAATGCCACGATAGAATGTGGACTGAGCATCATAACCGCTTTCAGATCTGTGTTTGTGCGGCCTTTGACGGGGATAATCAACCCTTTTAACCGGAAACTGAACAAATTGCATAAAACATACCATACATGACTGGATTCCAAGCCATTAACTTTTCCACACTCAAGTCTGACCTGTTTAACTTTCAGATCAGTTTGAGCCCACTTTTTAACCACATAATTCAATCTGCTAATCTCTTGGAAGTTGGAAGTTGGAAGTTGGAACAATGTACTCATTCCAGTTTGACCCAAACTTGTTTCTAAGGTGTTCAGGGGGATCAGGGTCTGGTAGCAGCAAGGTTGGGTGGTTGTTGCCGGTGAGTGTGGTAACTGGTGGTTGGCATTGGTGATTGGTGGTGTGGTGAGGACTGAGGGTGGTGGTAGACCCTTGGGGATTTGGGAGTCAACTTGGGTGACGAATATACTATGAAACAAACACGAGAAACCGGTAATTCTACGTATTTCTTTTTCCCATTCCTGTAAATTCATAATCAAAGGCGCCCGCCCTAAATCTTAAATGATGTGTAACAAACTAAGATGCGAACGGTAAATTTTGATTCTTGAGTATGCGAACTGCGAAGTGATACTAGGTTTAGATTGGTTTGTCAGATCAATCCGCCGTAATATGTAATAATGACGTAGTTGCTTAAAATACATGATTGGTGTTGGATTCGCGTCAAGAAATCATCAACGTTAGCATTAAATATGTGTTGGATGTGTGTTAATAAAACATGAATCCTAACTCGACCTAAATAAATTTTCTTTGCGATTATGTTTGGGGAAGTGTAAGTAATAGCCTGCTCCAGGGTTCGTTTATTTTTTCAATTAGCGCCTTCAAATAGAACTCCACCAGTGTAGCACGACGGGCATTTTCAGTTAGACAATTTCATCGGAATACCAAGCTTCAATTATTACACACACAACAAGAAGTTACAGTCTTACAGATAATAAAAGGAGTCCATACAAGGTGATCCAAGCTAGCCGTGCCTCGACCGATCCTTAACATCAACTGCAGAGTTCTAGTATACCAGGAACAATGAGAAAGCACTAAGGACCATGTTTATCCTTCTAGTGACGAAGGTGAAGAACTCGACTTTTATACCGCTCTGTCATTATTCATTAATATCATTCTGCAGCTATACCATTCCTCCCCCATTGCTGCTTGAATATAGCTGCGAAATCCTCTTCATGTTTGTGCCATGGCAACTTCTGTCTTGCCAACCTCTTCTTCTTTGTAGGTACTCCTAAAGAGTCTTCGGATTTCTACATAATATCAGGTTAATTACTAAAAGGTTAGATCTCAATAGTTCTCAGACGAGTCAGGGAATGCTCGACTCGCGTGTTAAGGTCTCAATTCAGGCTCTTAGGACCCATTTTACTATTTACCACCCTGCCTATTCCAAAGATGAATCAATGTTAGATAATAGTGGAGTAAGATACTAAGGAAACAGGGAAGTAATACCTTACGGCACAATCCGTTGTGAACGTCACAAATGGGATAGTCTTGAGGACAACAATAGTCAGTTCCAGCACAACAAACAGCATCCTCGTACTCGCAGCAACCGAACATCATACAAAAATTAAACATCTGATATAAACAGCAGCATGTCTGACTTGCAGGACAGTATGAATACTCTCCGCAATCCGTCGGGGCAGGAACAGGTGGCGGCGGTGGAGGAGGAGGATTATGTGGTGGTGGGGAAGGCGGTGAAGGGTACGGAGATGGAGCTGAAGATGATTGAATTGGGTAAGACGCCTCAGCATTTATGGCACAGACACCATATGGTAAGTTTGTGTTCCTTCTTATGTAAATGTAGCCTTCCATTCCCCAAGATGTTCCCCACGAGTTCTTCACTATCCAGTAATCTTTGTCACCTTCAGACCCGTAGCCGACGATGAGTACAGCATGGTCAATGTCGTCTGGGTTGCTCGAGCAATCCCCCTGGTAGATTCCCTAATAGGAAGGATAACATTATGCAACACAAAAATAATGTTTAGCAAGTTTGCGAAAGGTGGGTAAAATTGTACGTCACATACTGTTTTAAAATTCACGACGGAGTTCAGTAATATTTATACAGTCTGATAAATAACTTGTTAGACGATCTGAAACTTTAAATTGTGCAGTAGCTGAATGTTTATATTTTTCTTTGTTAAGCATGTACGAGTATAATTTATCGGTTTCATCAAATTCACAATCGATTCCATTCAGCAACATTAGGTTGAAAAGAAACAGATGAAAAAGTGATATAGAGGTACTAACTCCGGTGTATAGCTGAAAATCCAAAGAGGAACCGTCAATCGCAACACTGACAGGCTGATTGACAGTAGCACATAGGAGTGCGCTATCTACTTCTTCAACATCTTCATACCCATCTATGCTTACCACTCTTGTTCTCTCCTGCATTATTGAACGTCAGGATAAGATGTCGTACGGTTATTTACAGTGGTAATGACATAAAAGAGACGCAACAAGTCGGATTGGACGAATATCAGGGACTGTACCTTGTTTGAGTTACACATACTGTCACTTCCAGTATAAGGGTATGCAGTTTCAGTATCAATACCGGCATTGTTGATGACCCACTCAAATGCGTAGTCCATGTAACCCCCGTTACACCCTTGATTAGAACTATCGCAATCAACAAGTTCTTGTTCCGAGAGGCTAATCAGTTCGCCATTGTTTATCGCGTTGATCCCTTCGATTGCTCCCGTTGAAGAGAATGCCCAGCAGCTTCCTATAGATTAGATAATTTATGTGAATGTAGCCTTACGCCCGTGGAATAACCAATTTGAAATAGACGGATAGTGCCCCTCTTTAGCTAGACTTATTGTATGTTAAAAATTAAATTTAAAACGTATATAGTCGAGAGAGAACTATAAAATGAAGACTTACCACATGAACCTTGATCCTTAACCGGCGTAACCATACCCTTCTTCCTCCAATCTAGCGACACAGGCGCATCGCAAGTCGAAACCAAGCTCCGCCACGTATGCTTCCGGATCCCCAATCGAACCGGTCTCTTCACTTTTCTAAGATACATCTCCTTAAATTCTTCATTACTCAAATCAGCAAACCGGTTCAAACCAACCATATGACCGGTCCGGTTCATATTTTTCTCCTCAATATATTTCAAATTTCGCTTAAAATTTCCAAAACGTTTCCTCATTTCCTCACCATGTTTGTACACCTTTCCATGTTTAACCCTCCAGTTTTCGAATAGTTCAACCTCCCGGTTCTCCCTCTCGACAACGCCTACCAGAGAACTAGCGACGGAATACTGAACCGGAAGACCGGTTGAGTAGAAGCATTCCAAGAGGACTATAATGGAGAATAACAGGAAATAACACTGGTTTTGGGCACCCATTTGTGAATAACGTGTTGGGTTATGAACAAAATTTGATGATAATTCATTTTATTACAAAATTGGATGATAACATTAACAAATTTGAGCAACAGTCAGTCAAATACTCAAATAGTTGAAGGGAAGGTGCATGAGCTGCATGAAGACTATTATATTATCTTGGAATGTTTTAATTTTAAAGTATATATCAATATCAATTCAAAATCGACATTTTTAGAAATTGTGGTAGTTGTCTTGTCTACCTGTTTTTTCCTTACAGGAAGTCTCACTTGTAGCGGCATATCCGTCACAAATTTCACATGGGTAAATAAAACAAAATCAGAGTGACTAGAAAATCGCAAATAAATAAATTGTGTTTATCCACCCATTTGAGTTTTATTTTACATTCACAAATGAGAATTTGGGTTTTCTATAAAGTTTTGACTTGTGTAGAACGTGTTTACTTCTAATTGTCAATCCTAGCTACCACGTTAAGGAATTCCTAATTTTTAAGTTTATCACAAATAAATGCTTAAGGCATGGATTTATTTTATATCTTAAAATTATATCAAAATAAATCTTTAATTTTTAAGAAATTTCTCCTACTTTGAAAAATAAAAGGATTAATGTAAAACGAGAGGGAAGTTTCTAGGGATTAGCAAATTATTTTGTCTTATCTACCCACATGACTCATGAGTAGTAGTTGATCCGTCGTAAGCTTGTGACAGATATGTCCGTCACAAGGGAGACTTACCGAGTATAATAATATTGTTATATTCCTGCACAAAACAATTTTATTACATAATTCTCTCCTGAAATTGCCTCTGGTCCGACTTTGTCCGAACTACCTTAATTTAGCATTTAAATTTGATTTCATATGAAATATAACTGCGTTGACTTGTTTAATTCATACGTTTATCATTTATAATACTCCGTACATTTTTATGGCTATATAGTTCTCTCCTTATATAATTTGTTCATATAAATTCAACTTATCTCGTCATATAGTTATATATCCAAATAAAATGGAACTTATTGTGCACATTTTATTAAGGGAAAGGGGACTATTTGTAGTTAGTATTATTGGATAATAAGTGGATTAAATTGAAAATGGATGATCAAATTGCTAATGAAAGACATTTCTAAACTAAAAGGGTAAACAATTGATCAAGACACCAAAAATAAAATAGATAAACAAATGATCGACACGAAGCCAGTAATACATTATTCATTTCTTCAAATGAAGCACTCTTGAACATAAAATTTAACAGAATCAAACGTAAACAAAGTACTCAATAGGTCACTCATACTTCAAATAATGGGGGAATTGACTGATGCTGAGGAAGTTAACTTCCCTGCCTTCAAATTTTGAAGTTCATCAATCAAAGAACTCAGCTGACAATAAGATGAGCCGCCTTCTCCGACCGCCTTGCAAGCCAACTCTTTCAACTCTTTCGCTCTTTTTCTCATCTCGATTGCCTCTTCTCCGACCACAATTTGCTTCAATGCAGTTCCTATACGTACATGATCTAGAAATGTACCACCAGTTGTCTCACTCCAGTGTATTGACCCGACTTTAACCCCGACCTTTAGAACATCCGTCACCAGCTTCTCGTTGTAAAATTGCTCGGCATAAATTGGCCATGTAACCATGGGTACTCCAGCTGAAATGCTCTCAAGAGTCGAGTTCCAACCACAATGCGTCACAAACCCACCAATCGCTTCATGATCTAAAATCAACACCTGAGGGGCCCACCCTCTAATTACGAGTCCCTTCCCTTCAATCCTCTCCTCAAACTCTTCTGGCAACCACCCTTCATTGTTTTGGTCACTTTTCAAAACCCATATGAAATATTGGTCAGACCTTTCCAAAGCAATCGCGATCTCCCGTAGCTGGGAGGCCGAGAAACAAGTGAGGCTACCGAAACACACATAAATGACAGAGTTGGGGTCCCTAGCATTAAGCCAATCTAAGCATAAATGATCACTAATTGAAGAACTCTTCCCCCTCTGAGACTTTCCCTCTGCGTGTCGATTAAATAACGAAACCGGCCCCACATGCCAAGCCCTAGATCGAGTCCCCATGGTATTCTTATAGTAATTAACGTAATCAGGTTCGAGTTCATGGAAACTATTAAAAACGACACCGTGACTTGTGAACAAAGCTTTACCAGCACCACCAAATAACCTTTTAAGAGAGTTACTCATTTCATCATTGCTAGTTTTATATTCTTGTTGTAATTGTGACTTGGTTAGTTTTATTTCATGCGGTAAGCCCGGAATAACAAAGGGCTCGTCATCAGATGATACTGAGTTTTGTGGCTGGTGTTGGTTTAAGGCCATCATGACTGACATGGCAAAGGACCCCGTAAAATGGAACACTAACCTCGGGATACCAAACATTGACGCGACATCAGTCGCAAAAGGGAAAAACTTATCAGCAATTAGACAATCAGGTTTGGTTTCTTTCAAGAAAAGCTCAAGTGGGTCTTTAAGTAATTCCATTGAAAGGAAAAATTTGAGGGTCATTTCGGGGGAAGTAGTATTATCTTGACTTTCGATACCTTCGGGTAAACCGGCTTTTTGGGAAGGAAATGGTGTTATATAGATGTTTGTATTGGGATTATTTGATTCTTCAAAGTTAAGGTATTTGGCAATATTTGGTGCATTTAAAGGGGTTGTGAAAACTGTAGTTTTAACACGACGAGCTACGAATAAGCGGACTAAGTCTAACATGGGAATGGAATGACCAGGGGTCATGAATGGGAAGAATGCTACATGTAGCTTAACAGATTCCGCCATTGATGACCCTTTGTTAGCTTCTTTATTTTACGCTGTGTGTGTAGTGTGTAGGAGTTCGTTTTGAGATAGCCTTCCTTGTATGGGTTTGTTTATATAGAGGAAAATATGTAATTCATTTTGTGCCAAATGTAGTCACGGGCTCACGGCCATCTTTGGGTGTTCAAGTTAGCCCTACTCAAACATTTGGGCCTAGCGGGCCTGCCAGGCTTGGCTAAGCGGATCCGAAAGCGGCCCGGGTTAGAGGCGGGTCAACATGGGCTGTGTCGGGCCGGATGCAGATGGACCCGTAACCGGCCTCGTACGGTCGAGGGTGGATTTGGGCGGGCCGTGTCACCTGTTCAACATTATTTTCAAATAATATCAAATTAGTGGTTGTTTGGTTGAGTTAAGGACGGGCCGTGTTGAAATTGTTCGACCTGGGCCCAACCCTAGCTTATAGATACGAATTTGAAAAAATTGAAAACGATATTGATAGAGTTTATGGTAGAATATTAAAAATCATCATCATGACAATTATAATCACAAAATAAGTATTTGAATTAAGAAAAAGAAACGAAATTATAATATATAGGAAAATGAGTTAGCGCCACCGGGTGGCGCTCAATCTCGGCGTCACCCTCTCACATGCAGTAAGTGGGGACCCCCACAATAATGGGTACATCACTCATTCACTTGTAATAAGTAGGGACCCCCATTATAAGAAGTGCCTGTGAAAGGGTTGCACCGAAATTGAGCGTCATCCGATGGCACCATATCAT
>JAYMSF010001509.1:0-11925 GCA_036897335.1 Silene vulgaris
TGGGGCGGTTGCTGTGAGGTTCCCCCCCCGAAATACAAAAAAAAAAAAAAAAATACAAGAATTTGCGTTGCATCTTTGCTTCAATTAAATTGTCGTGTTCACATTTGTTATTAAAATCCAATCTAATCTAGATTTTAAGATCTTACCATTTTAGTACCAATAGTTTTTAACCCTGTAAAATGCATGAATTATAGTTACGAAATAAATTGTATCATAATAATAAAGTCTGTCACAATATAAACTCGTAAAAATTACATGTTTGCAAATCGCAAAGGTAAAGTGCAACCATTAGAAATTCCGAATGGAAATGATAGTCAATTTCTACGGACTTTATTTTAGGTTTGCCGAGAACTCATAAGAAGAATAATATAATCTAGGACTAAAATGACTCATTTTATTCCGATGAGGGATACATGGAGCAAGGTGGAGTTAGAAAATGTTAGGAGGAGGTATTGAAGCTGCATGAGATGCCAAAAAACATAGTGTTGGACACTTGGACCCTGACTCTAAGTTGATATCAAAGTTATGGCCGGAGTTACAAAATTCCTTGGGTACTAAGTTGAAGATGAATACTGTTTTCCACCCTATCACTAATGGTCAAACTGCGTGGATAATTCACCTACATATTGGAGTTTGGCGGTTCATGGGAGGATAGAATGGGTCTTGTTATGGAGACTTCTGGGCTTATGGCCTCGCAAAGGCATATGCGCAAAACGGAAACTAATTGTTTGTACATTTGTGTTTGAGATAATATGGTATGTAGTGTATGAGTCGGATTAGAAGATAAAGTATGAAGTATATTGCAAGGATATGAGTCGGATTGAATTCTTAGTTTATATCTTAAGTATATATCGCAAGTATAGAAGAGGCATATGGTACTGTTCGTGAATGAAGGCTAATTGACTATTTAACCGGCCTAAATACCACATTCAAAGTGATAAATCTCAGGAATACCACATAAATTTTCCGTAAATTTAAATAACTCTCTAATAACAATAACAAATAGGGGAATGATAACGCCACCGGCGATTTTGTTAATGCCACGAAATTTAGTCTAGAGGAAATTGGTTGACTTGACATATTGCCTTGCATAATTCGTGGCATTTGCATTTAAGCCCGTGGAAGAATGAGCCCCCTAACAAATATACATTACCCAATAAGGGATGATATCCACGCTTAACAAACAATTTAATTGCTAGGCACAATAGAATCAACGGATATATATAAATACGAAAGACATAATAGCAGTTTTCTTCGGCACGCAATGGAATATACTCAAAGACTGTACAAGACTACAATGTAATAAAAAGTCATGATGCAAAATGGGCTTTTAAGAGATGGAATGGCGGCGATCTTTAGCGGGCTTATTCCGGCTCCTTGTCGGAGGAGTAAGCCCGTCAACAGGCAAAAGCAAGCGGCCTAGTCTCTTAACAGAGCCCAAGAATGACTTCCTAGGCAAAGGAGGTTTCTGATGATTAACAGAAGATGAAATGCTACTTGCTCCTGGACTACTGGCGCCAGACTTGTCCATTCCTGATCGCTCGGCTTCCTTTAACTTCATTTTAAGTTTGAGTAGCTCGAGTTTGAGATCCTCATTCTCTCTTTTTAGTTTTGATAGCTCGGCTGAGGGTGGTGCATCCGAAGGGTACAAGCTGAGGGTCTTGCTAGGGATAATTGAGTTTCTAGGGGAGTTAGGCTCGCCATTCATGGCCTCGCGAAGGCGTTGTTGCTCGTAGTAGAGGACTTGGACTACTGTTTGGACGGGTAGACGGTCGTTTTGGGCTGCGTGAGCGCATGCTTCCCGAGATAGTTTTTGGCAGTCCATTAAGCTGCACACTTTCTTCCTCTCTATGTCACTCACACCTGGATGAGCCTACACATGCACATAAGCTTATCATGATTGTCTATGTAAAATACTCAAGTCTTTACTTATGTAGAATAATGTTTCAATGCCTCTGTAATCCTACTCGGCCATAGTTCGGACTTAATCTGATGTTTTCGGCCAAAAAATTTAGAATAATGCTAGTCAGAAGCAAAACCTCTCCAGTATATCTTCAAATCTAGACAAGTTGCACTATATTTCAGCGGCATTTTTCTACTTTAAACTGTTATGGAACACACGTAACCTGGCAAACGGTTGCTTGGTCGGGTTTGGATCAGTCTATTCCTGGGTAGGACATAGTGTTTGGTCATTTCAATTTTCCGATTATAATCAAGTTGTTAAGTACAGGCTTCTGATTATTTCATTTAAGATTTCTGTTCATAGTTGTGTCATTATGTGGTTAAGTTTGGGTCTCATTTAGGCAAGTGGTCGATAAGTTTTGCCGGATGCAACACCTGAGCCAGTTTCTGCATCAGAAGACTGGTTTCTTTAAACAGAATAAAAAGGACTTGCTTCAAATTGTTTATAAGTCATAAACCTCACCGGACTTGAATACAGAGTAAGGGCACCTTGTTGGTGACCCGTCTCCCCCAACAATCTCCACCAACTATTTACCAATACAACTACTATCATTTCCTCTTTACTTGCCTATTTTAAACTAGCTTTCCGCAGACTACTGCAGTGTACTCTAATCAATTTCAAAGACATAAATCATTAAACGATCAATTACGATGTAAAACAGAACATAGACTACCAAAGCTATTGATTGACTAGTGCATGACTGGGCGTAACTCTCATCCAAAATAAACATGAACATATACACTATATAAGTCGTTAAGTAATGATACTCATTACGTGGGTTAGGAACTGTTAGCGCCAAAAATGCCCTAGGCCTCCTTTTTTACGTACTTAACATTAGAAGTTACGTATTGAATAGAGGAAAGAAACAGAACAGGAAAGAAACAGTACGTACCTTAAGGAAAATATCAATAGCTCGATACATCCCATCTTCAGTAACCCTGGATTGTTCAGGAATAATCTCAGCAATACTAATGAACTTGGAAACCGTCAAATTGCGATCAGACGCAATCTCTGCCAAATAATTCTCCATCAACTTCCCCACCCTCTCCATGTCAGTAATCGTAGGAGGAACAAATTCCTCGCCAGCACCATACCCGAGATTACTACCATCCACTTCTGACTCGAGGTAGTTCATCATGATCCTCCTAACGGTATCCACATCAAACAATGTATCCCCAGTGAAACAATATGATGGTATTAGAAGGTCATCTAGTACTGCCTGCCCTAGCTGTAAGGCCATTCTCTTCTCCAAATCAAGCCGGCATGCTATCGTTGTTTCCAAATATATGGAAGATCTAAGTAGCATTGCCAGGAAGCTTACTGACAGCACATTTCTCTCTCTTGGTAATAGGCTTACTATTGTCTCTAGTACAACCCTCTTTTCATGCTCTTGCTTTGGCTCTATTTTCTTTCTTCCTTTACCAAACACTTCCTGTATAATAGAAAATTGTGTAAATTTGTGAGTGTAAACCCCTGGGAGATGAGACCATCACACATATATCAAAATATTTGTTAGAAGGACAAATTGTTCCGAAAATGCGGTGAGTTAAGAGGGAGGGGGGAGAGGTCAATAACTGCAACCTTACCCCGTTTTATAAGCACAAAGAAGCTGTATTTGGATGACTCATAGTGAAAATTGTGTCGAAAAATTGCATTGAGTGACTACTACTTCCAATAAAAAGAAGCACAATCAAATTTATCGAGTCATTTTGCTTCATTTCGTCATAATTTAGAACTTCGATTCTTGATCTAATAATTCAACCTAGTAACTTATACTACCTACAAGTCCTAGACATGTTTATGCAAATAGTAGATAGGGAGAAGGGAAAGGATCTCACCAAACCTCTAAGAGACTTTTGAGCATAAAGCATGAGTAGAGGACCAAGAGCATACTGCTTAAACCCTCTAGCAGTCATCGCGATCAAAACCCTTTGAAACATATCAATTCTAAGCGTCGACAAATCTTCTGCCCACCAATTGACAATGGGTTTTTGCTGAGGAACTAGGGAAGAATTCCCATCTTCAATCTCACCTTCGATGTTGTTCGGCCCTGAAAACTGGTTATCCGTACAAGCTAGATATGCTATAGCATCGATACAACGGCTAACCAACTTAACTTGTTCTGCCATTGGAAGCATGCTTTCTGATGCCTGTAAAATTGATACACAGCTTGAGAGGCTCTTAAATGCCATTTCATTCAAGTAAGCCTCGGCTCGTCCTACAAGGTTTCCAACTGCGTTATCCTCCGTCATCTCTAGAAACTCAGCCACACACCGAATGACAGCAATGTTATCGGTACCAATCTCAAAATTTATCCCGTAACAGAACTTTGCTGCTATTTCAAATGCTTCTGATCCACCAGGAATGTCATCTAATTTTATGACAATGATCTCTGCTTCACTGTCACTAGTTTCTGAGACCAATTTCTTTATGTATCCACATTTCGACACTAGAGGAAACTGTACATAAAACAACAACAAAATTAGCCCCATGGGTCGGATAACATGAAATGTCATATGGAACCACCAGTATCAAGTTTTTTTTGTGTGTGTAAAGCTTTAGTCCCAAAAATATGATGCTAATGAATTTTGAACCAATGTCATGAATATCAGCACCACTCTTCGACTTCAATTACTTAATCAACTAAGCTAATTGTCGTCATCAATATGAAGGATTTTACATGCATAGATACATGTAAATGTCTGGTTTGAAAACTTTGTAGCTAAGAGAATGAGAATACAGGAAGTCAAGAACCGTTGAAAGAATACAAGGGGAGTTGTGATACTGACGGGTTTCAAAACCCGGGTCTTTAGTACCACGCTCATGACTTCAATTCACACTAGCTAAGTTAGCTGATATTACCTCCAAACTATAATCAACTCATAAGGTGACGACAAAATCTATACAGAAATAGTGCAAATATGGTCAGTCACCTTGTGCAAAGAAAAGGATGCACCACCGATTTCGACAGTGATATCACTCGGAATTTCCTGAGAGAAAATCCTGCAATGATAAAAGTGCATCAATAATATAATCTTGATTAAGAAACATCATGCATAAAGTAATACTTGAACTTTAGGAAGGAGAGATGCATACATGTTTCTTTATTTTGTGTATAAAACAAAAGATGGAATTGAATTTATTAAACTCCACAGAAACATATAGAGATGAGAAGAGATAAGATGCAAACCATTCACTGGTACGCTTCATAGCAGAAGAGAGTTGGCCTTTTTTCTTAGAAGACATGTCACAGCTACTTATTTCACCTCCCTTTTGATCAAGTCCCGTCATTCGAAATGATTGAATGACCTTTTTATCATCATGTGCCCTATCAAATAAATAAGTTATGGAGTACTTCACTTGACAACCTTTAGTGAAATAAAATCACCACTTTTCTTCTATCTATAAATAGATTTTCTACTGTCTTTCCTGCTGTTCATCTTTTTTAACTTCGCGCATAAAAATTTTCCTTTTTTTTTCCGAGAATGTAAAATGATCAGCAAATAACTGTGAAGTGACCAATATGGGTCTCTAAGTTAGCATTTAGAACCTTGAGGAAGTAAAGCCACCATGGAAGGTGTCCCCTTCTAAATATGGTGGGGGTTTTCGATAATGAAAAGGGCAGTTTCGTAAAATGATGAATCTACTTGAAAGGGTCCTTCAATAAATGTGTGGTGGTGAAATGAGGAAGATAACAAAATAGGATCAGATAGGTTTGTTTGGTTCTGGTCCAACTGTACTTTCGATAATTCAATTTCAATTTCTGGTGAATTTTCCATGGAATTAAACAGCTTAATTCCAAATACCACCCATGTTCATGTGTCCCAGGAACATTGTTAGGTGAACAACAAATTCTGAAACATATTTAAATGGATGAACAACAGTTCCATGCAACAGTTACATCTCTGAGGAGATCTGACAATGTTTTATATGATCAAGGCAAAAACTAGGATTTACTACATGCAGTCTGTCCACTATTTGGACTTACTGGTCAAAAGTTCTTGATGTTGCATATAGATAAATCAGTAAATGCTATATAAACGAAGAATAAGTCTTCTGAAAGTCCGTCTCTCATTTTTCATAATTCAATATCAACATTTATTCCATAGTTAAAAACTTTCAAATTTAGAACACAGGATTCTAACAATTTAATCACGAGTACCATTACTCAATGACTTTACTGGATACGGTAAAAAGAGAGAGAGCCCACAGGGTCAATTTTGATACATTCTAACTCAAATCATGAGTACCATTACTGAATGACTTTACGGGATACGGATACGTCAACTGAGATTTGCAATAATAGAAATACAGTAAATTGTTGTATTAAGCCAGTCTGTCAAGGCCATAGCACTAGAAACTTTCACAGAACCAATAATGGTGGAATCATTATTCACATAAACTTTCTTTCCCTTTCATGATCATTTTCAGACTCGAGTACTTGATTGATACATGATCAAGAAATCAACTTCAAATCACTGTCTAGACTCTGGAAACCTTTTTCTCCTCAGGACAAGAAAGGAATGATTTAACCACCATCCATTCAGAGAGAGATTATTAGGATATGAGTAACAAATCAATCATATCATATCATTTACAACTATTGTAATGATTAATTAAGATAATACTGTACATGACAATGACTTAATAACTACCAAAACAACATCGACAACCACAACAACATTCCCCCGTGTTCCTCTCAGAAAACATTGCAACAACGCCTAAAGGCTCAACAGCAGGGGTGGAGATGTATGAAGCCTTTAACAGCACTAGCAATGTAGTTAAAAAGATTAAGCAACTATTCGTACATGAGACGGCTCAAAAGTTATCCCATGTCTTCAGTCTCATACACTAAATTCAAAAGATCGACATACCATGGTAAATTCTAAGGCGTAGTAAAGGCAGAAACCAGTCTTTGCCAATGCAGCTAGGGAGAGTCACAGTCCTGTACTCCTGTGAATAAGATATAATCAACATAGTTATCATAATCACAATAAAAAAGCAGTAGGTGGGAGTTATGTTTAGGCTTTAAATGATAATGGAGAAGAAAGTAAATCCTTACGAAGTGCGGTCACATCATGCTGGCAGCAGGCAGATAGGGGTCATTCAGGATGTTGATACTACATAGTACGGCAAAATCAACACTGGATTGCAGTAGATTTAACTGTTTTAACACATCCTTTTCCCCTTCATAATTAGGAATAGATTGATGGAAAAACATGGCAAAAGATATGCGATAGAGAAAGCACTTAGCAAGTTGCAATCCAACACATTTAAGAGGCTGTGGCCACTCGATTTACAGTTACCAGAGCCAAAGCCATAGATGAAAAACTATAGTATCCACATCCTCACTTTTTCACCGATTGTTAAGCATATTATCACAGCGGAGATTGAATTAGAGTTGTTCGCCTGTTCATGAACAGGATGACCCATTGGACTAGCCCCTCTTTCCGGCTAGATAACTGGTTATGGAAAATGCATTTTCAGAAATTTTAAATTTACAGAGGCTCACCCGCTAACCATTCCTGAATGTCTGTGGGCCAGATAGTTCAGTTAGTCAGCTTTCGGTCCCCTCTAAATTGAATTTAAGAGTTCCATCTACTAAATCAGACCGAACAAAATACTGAATGTAAAATATTACTAATTCAAAGGTCACTGGTGGTCATATGAGAAGCTAATTGAAGTACTAAAACAAGGAAAGCAGACCAAACACCATGCCAATTCTTACTGTATACCAGGGTAAAAGTCGACCATTCTCTACCATAATGTTCTTAACTTCATACGCAAAACTTAGATGGATTACTTTTGAAGATGACATGCTAATTTCTAAGTTGTCGTGTACGACAATGAAGCGGTCACATGCAAGATTAGCCTTGAAACCCGGAAAACTTTTGGAAAGGCATGAAGAATCCGGAGTTATTGCCAGACATGCAGATTGAACAATTTATGATATGAATGATCATAAACCACCAAAACAAAGGACAGTCCAATATCTAAGAAGATTGAATTGAAACGCCTAAAATGCTATACAAAATTATTCCTTTTCCAGCATGGTTGTCCCACAGCCATATGGAGTTGTTAATGTTATCATTTACTACATGTCTCATGAACAACGAAGCAATCAACACACTTGGGTAAGCAAACTGCCACAAAATAAAACATTTTCTTTTTGCATACCCCAGAACTGGTATAGATAACAGATCTCAGTATATCACCCTGTTACCGAATATAGTTGAATCATGGGGCGAATAGAACTGCGGTGAAAACATAACCTAGAAAAATTTGATGTCATATACACTTCTGTGTTTCTACAGAGTCGATTCAACATCATTACCATGACGTCACAGCCACAACGGCTCATACCCACGGCGCTGAGATGGGAGGTACAATTATACAAGTGAGGATATTGTCCCATTTTCTCCATGTTCACTCTCCATGTCCTTTATTATTTTCCCAAAAAAATCATACTCAAAGTAATAATAAGGGGAAATGAAAAAAACTAAGTGGAGAGGATCATACTCTGACTACATCGTAAAATGCATACATAGACGTTTTATGACCGATCAGTAAAAAATTACATCGCAAAATGCATTAAGTATTCGATACTACTTCACAATGTAAGAATTACAGAAAATTTAATGAGTCATTTTTTTTCTTTTAAACCAACAAATAGGAGTGTTGGAGCTAATTAGAAACATAAACATCAAAGCAATGATCCACAGTCGAAGGATACTAAGAGGTGTTAGGCTGTTAGCTATGAAAAGTACTCCGTAGCTAAGAACACCATTGCAATGGTATAAAACATACAAGTTACAAAAATCATAAGGCAGAACCGCAACTGATAAGGAAAACCTAATCATTGATCAGGCATTCAGGCAACGAGGTAGCAGGAGACAATTACCTCCAGAAAACAGGTCAATATGAAGTGCCTATCGATGCAAAATCCACATAATACCTTGCCAATTCCCATGATTTGATCCGCAAAGCTCCAAGACTGGGTGGGTTCTAATGAACCAGAGTAAACTGAATTCAATGGTGGTATTTTACTGAAATGAAATGCCAAGAATGGTTCATCTTCATGATACTAGTTCTCTCTCTTTTGCAGACGGAAGCTACGTATTTTTGTATCAACAAATTGTACCCAATGCTTGAAAATTTTCATATTCTACACTTAGTACACACCAACTTCAGTTTGCAATTAATAAAAGTTGATAACATATTTACATACTCCGTATTATTTAGCTAAGTCGCCTTCAAAAATGATAGACCCTCCATTTTCAAGCAACCAAGTTAGCCTCCTCACTGTCAGGGAGGACAATATCAAGCCTCATCATAGGTTTATATTTGTCAGGGACTTGAGCACCAGCCTGCCAGCACACTTCGACAACTGAAGGAGCCTTACCATAGAATCTCTTGAGTGCGTTCTTGAGAGGCGGTCCTCTGGGATCTCGAACATGCCACACGTAATTTGTAGGCAAGACTTCGCCAACTACCGCATCTTGCCAACCATGCTTCCCATCTCTCCACTGATGCTTGAATTCTCCACATAGTTTCGCATTATGGCCCCACGGGCCCACATGAACTTCCGGGCAGTACCCACATGCCTTAACAGAATACTTTTGCATCAATTTCTTGACACCCTTTAAAACAGTCTCATATGCGTCCAATGTTTCTTGGGCAACTTTAGGAAGATCTGCTATCGTTGGAGGGGGGAACCGAAGCAAAGCACCTTGTGTATCATAATCTAGGAGGGCGTAGGAATCTCCAGGAGTAGATGGTTTAGGTTCCTCAAAATAACCACCACGATCAATGACTTTTTTCCCTAATACCCGAATGGGTCTACTTCGACGACGAGAGGGGTAACCTGGTAATTCGACGCCTGCTTGGATGCAGAGTTCAACAACAGCAGGGATGCGATCATAGTCAAACCTGGTTTCGTGCTTGACTCTCCGGCCAAAAGGGTCAAAGAGATGGTATGATTCAATAGGAATCAGGACATCGTTGAATGATCCCCTTATCCACGAGTGAAAACTTTGACGCTTATTGCTGGTCGATCCCTGGCAGTCCTGAATTAGATGGCCAGTCCCAGCCACATGAACCTCCGAGCACTCACTGTAAGAGAATAATGTAATATTGTCACACAAGGTAGTTAGTTAAATAGTAGCCTTCCATTTTGAGGCCACATTTTATTTTAAAATTTTGGTGGAGTCAATTTGTCGCTATTCTTAGATTGGATTATAAAGAAGTAAAATTACACACTCAAATGTCTGCACTTTTGCTGTTTTGAAATTATATATGATCAATACAATCTACGACACAATTTCATCATGGGTCATCTGGAAACAGCCTCATCCTCTTCGTGAGGCTGCGTACATCCGACATCCCATTAACTAACCATGGGCAAGATTTTAAAGCATTGATGTATTACTCTTACCTACACGCTTGAACAGGAACCACGTGCAAGAGCTGCGCAAGACCTTTGATTAGATCCTTCCAAGCAGCTAAAACTTCATGGGCAACAGGAATGAGCTCAGGCACAAGTAATCCATTTAGAGGAGGTTCTAGTTGCCTTTCTATGCCCATCTGTGAAAGTTTTTTCTCAGCTCTTCCTTTCCTTAGAATCTCTTTTATAGGGACTGGAAAGGGCTTTTTCTTGTCCTTGGGTAATAAGGGTGGAAGATCCACATTCTGCGGAACCCTCTCTCTTTTTACCGATCGCTCTCTTTTCGGCCTCTCCTTACAACATACGATACTGAATGATGGCAATAACCTGGCTGAATGCAAGTCGACGTGTTTGATCTGCAGTGAATGGAACTCCTATGAGTCCCTGGAACATGGAGTATACACTTAGCAGTGAACTAAACTCCATTAGACATTATTGCATCAGGTATACAAGCACTATAATCCCTGACATCTATTAGGGATACATTATACTCATTCCTAAATCATAATTTAACCATATAGGTCGCAATTAAGGTATCAAAAACGGGTCAACCCGGTGATGGTTGAAGGAGAGAAAAGGAGGATTAACCCCTCAATCAGGGATATTGTTTACCATTTCCATTTCAGAGTGTCTCGTTCATTTGTTTACCGTTCTATATTGGGGTGTTTTTATGATTATTTTCATCACTAACCACAAGTAGTCCCCTCCCATTTTCTTAATAATTGTGCAAAAACCAAAGGTAAACAAATGAACGGGACGGAGGGAGTACTATACAGTATACTAAAAAAAAAACATAGAGAAAACATAGGTATACCGGATAGTTTTGCATGAGGAATCGGGTACGAGGAGAGACGGTAGTGGGTGCAGCAATAAGAGAAAGTGGAACATAATACAAGTTGGCAGCAACATCCATCATCAACCTTGTTCTGCAGTATTTACCATAGTTAATTGTAAACCCTAATTACTAATTCCCAAATCAATAAGGATATAATTAAAATCAAAATGAATACCAATTGAGAAATTAGAATAATTGAATTGTATTGGAAGATTGAGAAAGAAGGTAGCTCTTCACCTGGAGTGGGACTGTGGACGGTGCGCCGGACTCTGGAGAGATAGAGAGAGACGAGCTCAGAACTCAGAAGAGAGCAAGTGAACGGGAAAGTAGTGAGCCTTCAACACCGTATATGTCCTTTCTCCGGGAACTATCAACTATAACATTTTTTTTGCCAACTTATCCCATGTTCTTTTCGGCTTAATTTCAGCTCTCATTCAGCTCATTTCAGCCCGTTTCAGTTCAGCTCAGCTCACTTCACAGCTCGTTTCAGTTCAGCTCAGCATATTTCAGCCCAGTTCAGCTCACTTCAGCTCTCTTAAATTCAGCTCTATTAAGTTCAGTTCCGCTCAACCTTATCATTAATTAATATTAATATTAATATTTTTATTTATCTATCTTTTCTCGCATTTCGGTAATTTTCTTCTTACGATATTTGTCATCCATATTTATATTTGTGCTTCCTTG
>JAYMSF010001510.1:0-11925 GCA_036897335.1 Silene vulgaris
ATCCAATTTGAGTATCATCTCAACACAAAATGAAGGAAACTATAGAATTGAATCTACGTGAAAAAAGCAAGGGCCCAAAGAAATTGCATTTGATGGTGTTGAAGTTTATTGTAACATATTGATTAGGAAAAGAAAAGAATGTTTGCTGTGGGTGGATTGCCTAATCCGTAGCACACCTTCATACAATTACGCAATACACATAAAAGTACATAAGACACACACGTGACACGCCATTACGCATACAATACATAACATGTTATACAGTTTTTGTGCTGAAAGATGAAGCTCAAATGACAATTTGTTCATCCATGTCAAATTAACCATATTTGCAGCCAAGGGTCCAAATTCAACAAGGTAGAAAAATGCAGATAGTGGAAGGAACAGCTACAATTTCCTATGCGAGTCTGAGATGGTATGACAGTCGCACATAAAGACAACTTCTAAAGCACACTGTAAGTCGGAAAATGTAAGCTAAATATGGAGGCATCAATTCCTTAAGGCAGTAGATTTGGAAGCAACAAAAGTTATTATATTCTTTTGAGAGTAAGATGACGGTACACAAGGTGCACCTAGGAGGCTAGGAATTTTTCAAATTAAGAAATTATGTACAAGGTGACTTCAAGTCTTCAACAGGCGCCTAATTTAACTCACCCCCAAAAACGCAATTTGAAACTGATAAAGGGGTTCAAAATGTTACCTTCTCCAACAGACTCCCTTCTATGCTTGATGCATCAATCACTTCCTGCTCCAGGGCACGTGCCTTTTCTTCTGCCTCTAAAGCACAATCAGCTGTAACAGCGGTCACCCGACGAATTCCTTTGGCAATTCCTTCCTCAGATAAAAGAGCAAATGACTTCGCTTCTCTCGTATTGGATATGTGGGTTCCTATGTGGATGACAAACAAATTTATTCAGAGAAGCTACATCAAAAGCAACACTAACAAAAAAAACCATTGTCACTTGCAAGGTGCAACTTGTAAGGCAGTTTTGCACTAAAATATTGGAAGACCGCGTGCTATTCACCCACCCACCCACACACACACCTATAACAAAAAAAAAAACCTTTTTTAGTAATTATAAATTCTGGGTAAAAAAGCATGTGATTTTACATTATCACTCGTGTAAAATTATCTTGCATAAGTATGTGTTCTATATCAAAAAACTGAAAATTTTGGGAACTAATGAAAACCTCCACAAATTTAACCAAAAAAATAAAATTATACCTCCACAAAATTCAGCAGAGTAGGATGCCCACTCCTCCTTTTCTGGATTTGCCAATAGATCTTCTACCTTTTTCCCAATCGACACAATTCTTACGGGGTCAGGGTATATCTGCAATAAACAGCCAAAATATTCATTCATCGAGTTTGAAAAGTGTAGAGGGAGTAACCTTACACACAAGCTTACCTCGCCAAAGACGGCCCTAAGACCATTAACACGCTTCGCATCAGTGAGAGTTGCCTCTTTCGAATAAACATCTAATTCAGCTTTGATTTGATCATTCACGATATTCTCAATCTTTCTCAATTCTTCACTTTGAACAGGCTTGCCTGGTTTAACAGGTGTGAGTTCAACAGTCTTTCAAATCAGCAGATCTATTACTAACTGAAACCATTTGAAAATACATACCGTGAGAGAAGTCAAATCTTAATTTCTCAGGAAGCACAATTGAGCCCTTCTGGTCTACATGAGTCCCAAGAACTTCCTGCAGGTCACAAATGTAACGTATTTAGAGAAAATTCACAGCTGTATATGGAAGCAAGGAGAAAAGAGTTGTCTTATAAGCAAGAATATCACTAACACGAAGCGCAAAATTTAACATGTGAGTGCAAGTATGGTTTGGAGCAATAAGTTGACGTCTGTTATAGTCCACCTGTACAGCAATACATTTACCCGAGTGAGTAGAAGAAACCAGATACTAGTATACTACATATGAAGGATTTGTATCACTGTCTATCAAACGCCAAACAATAAATACATGAACATCATACCTTGCACGTGACTTTATCACTGACTGCAAATTTACCACTTTCACTTGTAAAGAGCCCAATGTGAAGAACAAACCCACCAAAAACTTGAACATTACAAACTTCAAAGGTTCCAGATGGAGCTTCAAGTGATCCAGTATCGAAGATCTGTAACACAAGGACCAAATTAAGCCTTCAACTCGCTTCGAGTGGATGTTTAATGTCTTATGCGTATGGTACATGGTACTTTGTATTGTATCTTGGCCACAACACCAATATCTTTGCCATAACACCAATCATGAAAAGATTGTGAATGGAGAAGTGTGATGTCCCACACTTTTGAGTACCAATATGCATCAGCCAGTCTTGGCAGCTGGCACTTGCTGCTATAATTTTATGAAAAAATCAAGCATGCTATTGTCTAGACAGACACTTTCAAATCCTACTCCCCAAACTAAATTAATGAAGAAATGTTAGCTAAGATACCTATCGATGACAAGCATACTTAAGTTTAAACGTATTTATAATACTGCGTTTAAGGGCATAATGTTCTGATATGCATATGTATCATTGCCCTACATTTAAGTAGTCTCCTTTTTCTGGGTTCCTGCATCAGTAGGCAGGTGGGAGAGGAGCATCCACACTACACAATGAGTCCAAAGATTACCTCCCCAAAGACAGCCCTTAGACTATAAGTCCGACTATTGCTCTCCAACTTTATGATTTCACTGACCCAGAACAATGTTACAAAGACCTAGTACCATAATGCCTTAACCATAAAGCCTATTAGATAACATAACAACAGAGCACTCAAAAGCTAGCAAAGTACTGCAATATACCTGACCACCTTGCTCGGCATAGAAGCTTGTGGACTCAAGAACAATGCCAACTTCTTTGCCAGCTTCAGCACTCTCCAAGAACTCTGAGCCAGTGTATATGGCTCTTATCGTAGTTTGATGATCCTAAAAAACATGATCATGTGGCATGATAGAGAATTAAACCAAGAACACCATTAAAAAGTGAGATGCACAGGACACTTAGTTTCAGACTTCTAGCTAAACAGTCCAAGATGAATTCTGAAATAACACGGTCCTTTACATGAGAGTAAAACTGCTACCATGAGCGTGAATAATAAGTTGATTTGGAGTCGGTTAACATTAATGAAACTGTCAACAACACGTTAAATAGGAAAAGAGAAACGGAAAAAAAAAAAAAACAGGAAAATAAGATAAATACTCAACATACAAAAAAAGCTACAAAGTCATAACAACGTAGAAAATATTTCGTTTTTCAAAGAAATAAGTTGACAAGAAGGAAAAAAACAATAATAGTTACTTCCTCTGTTCAAGCCATTTCCATCTACAGATCAAAGTATCCCTCAAATATTTTGGGATATGTAGTGGATTGGGTTGAGTTAAACGGATAAGTAACAAAATGAAATATTAAGCATAAAGGAAGAATATCTTGGAACCAGGAAAAAAAAAAAACAGAATTTTGGCGGTAGAAAGTGACTATAAAATGCAATCCCTTCAGCTCGAAAAGTAACACCTCTATCATTACAACCAAAATATGACCTTTACAGCTCAAAAAGAGATGGTCTAACCATGGAAATTTGGTAAGGTTATTGAAACAGGGCTTCAAGCTGAATAATAGAAAGTGACCGTACTAACCTGGAACCAAACATACTTGCTTGAGTCATCAGTAGTAGGAACTCCATTCTTGTGCAGCGATGCCGTGGCATTAGCATCCATCACAATAGCACCACCAGCTTGCTGGAGCACATACATTATAATTAAATTACTAGGAAAATCATTGCACGCATTCATTAGGAATTTATTATATTTCATTTTCTGAAACACATGCATTAACCAAACCTTACCTACCTCTCAATGTTAAATTCTATAGGTTGCGCAAGAAATAAATTTTAAAAACTGAACAAAAAATCAAATCCAAGGCTAAAACCACACCTTATTTTGTGCACTCCTTGATCTTTTTCTAGCTTCTTCCATGGCTTCATCAAAACCCTTCACGTCGACCGTCAAATTTCTTTCTTCTGCCATTAACTGAAAAGTAATCACAGCAAAAAGAAAGGTTGATGGGTGGTAGTAGATCTACTTCAAAAAGGTTATATTAAAATCCCATCAATTACCTGGGTTAAATCTAAAGGGAAGCCATATGTGTCCCACAATACAAAAGCATCCTGCAATAAACGACTCAAGAAATTAAAGAAAATCTTATAATTACTCAACTCTGATAAAGGGTAGTTCTTGTCCATATTTTCCACATGCCAGCAAGGCAAAACTAATGCAAGGAAAAAAAATTTGAAGTATGGGGGAGATAGCATGGGACTAAATAACACTAAGTTGTCATCATAACTGAAATCACGCCATCCGTTTTCCAAAAAGTAACATGGTGTCTGGCTTAAATCCAAAACACAATCTTTCTATGTCCCTACATATAAGAACTTGCTAAACATACGTGTTAAATCTCTGTGCACCTTTGTATCACAACATAGCATTAGTAAAATTCTTAACTAACACTCAGGATATCAAAAACAGTGACACTTCCTCTAAGTGAAAGACAACCAAGACGGTACGGAAAGAGATGTACCTGGCCACTCAATGTCTTTCCTTCAACCTCCTGAGCAGCCTTTTTGAATTTCTCGATTCCCTAGGAACAGATTAACTTCATCATTAATTTACACAATAATGCAGAGACCTCGGGTAATTTAAAGACAAATTTCATCCGGAGAACTTTACAAATGAAAAACATCCCAAGGTAAGTACCAAAGTCCCTCTAGTATAATTAACGAGGCATAAGTAAGTGCAGTAAACACATATGCATTGGAAATAAGCAAGTCATTTGAAAATGATTTCAATAACAGTTCTAATCTGAAAATTGACATTAAAGTCACATGATAATGTCTAGGTATTGATTATAAGCTCCTTTTTAGCGAATCAGAGATGCCTCTGTTTTCTTGTTCACCAATATGCACATTAGAAGAAAAACTAATACAGAGGGAAGAGAAACTAACTACTCTTTTAAGAGCTTGTACACGAAAGACGTAACTAGAAAAACGACATAAATAATCTCCACTAGAGAGTTCCACAATGATCAAAGATATATTATATTCAGCAGATTCGAAAATGACTTGCTTCTTTTACCAAAGGAGCCAAATATTCATTACCATTTTCGTTTGGAATTTGGTTATTGATGCAATAAAGCAAAATAGCCAAGTTCTGAGCACAACTTATTTTGTGTTGTAGCTGTCAGTTGAAACAAATTTATATTGTCCACAAACAATATATGTATCTATATGGTCCTCCCCTTCTCCCCATCTCCCATTTCAAGCACATGGTCCTAACCTTAAGCAAAGTTTTCCCGAAGCTGGCCTCCTCAGCTGCAATGACATCTTTGATATGTTTCTCGTGTTGTTTTAACTCAGGAAAAACATCACCCATCAAGTTCACCAAAGTGGGCACTAACCTGAAGCAAATCACAAATTCAAATTAGACGTGCCAGTAAATACAGTATCAAACAATACCTACAGCAGACTCGGAGAAGAAAATTCTTGGACCGGTAATTACACCAAAAATAATCAACCACCTACCCATTGAAAAAACCTTCCTGCCCTTTCAGGACTTCACTCCCGTAACGAACAGCTCGACGAAGTATGCGCCTTAGGACATATTCACGACCTTCATTACCTACAAAGGTCAAAATTATAGCGTTAAGGATGGCAGTTACCGAAGCTCTGTGCCCGTTGAAAACAATGACAGGTTTCAGTTACCAAATAAAAAACTGTGTTAACAAACTACATCATTGATTTAATTTTTTTTTAAATGAACTTGGCATTCAAACATCAGAACTCTTATATCTTCATTCTCATACAACTATACTTGTTGCACAAACACAGACATTAGAGAAGGAGAAACTGAAAAAATAAGTCGAGATTTAGCTAATCACTTCTAGAACTATTACCGCTTAATGAAAAAATTAAATAAAGACATCCGTAGTCTACAAAAAATCAAGGTAGCCAGTCACCATAACATCTTCATACATATCTTACAAATAGAAACTTGAAGGTCATGAGCAAGTAGACCAAGTTGGGGAAAAATCATAAATTACAAACATACGAAACACTAAGTCTTGCTTTCATATATGCCTGTTTCACAGCTTGACCTTCCTAATTAGTAAGGTCATTCAGACTTTCTTTAAAATTTGAGGGAAAAAATGGTACTAAATCTTGGTCAGAATGTGTTCAAGCAAAATTTGATAACATTGGAAAACTGATACTTTCCCTTACATGTGACCATTCTATTAAATGAGACTGAGATTGGTCCCTTTCCCTTGAGCATCAAATTTCAGAGGCTAAGAATTTTTCAAGTCAGTCGGAAAACATTTCGCCTCCATGCACAAGTCCAACACAATGTTCTAACTTAGTATCATGCACGGTTATACAGTTCAGGATTCGTGGGCCCGATCCCTGAACTAGTTTGACCGTGCCCAGTTTGTCAGAATTCGCGAACCAGTTCACTGTCACTCTCAAACTGTTTTTACGATGGCGGAAGGGCCACTAATACGATCTCAAGCCTTGGTTCAAAGTTCAAACCAATATCAATAATTATTTGACCAACGTGTAGCTATTGGCTGTGAAAACATCCTATACCGTCAAATCAATTATCAATTATTTTAGTAAAACAAAAGTATTATTCCCTCAACTATTTTCGGTAGAAAATGAGAAAAACCATAATTTGGTTTCACATAAAAGTTAATTCTTATGCACCTACCTATTTAAACTGAAATTCGTTCATTATCTCAGTAACCCTTTCGAACCCAGTTCGTCGTATGAAGCTTTCTATGAACACGAACCGAACTGAATCCTAAACCATGTAACACCATCATTGATCAGTTTATATGCTGTAATTCTGGGTGTTTTAATTAGATTAGCCTGTAGCAGCTAGTAGTCATTGCTCTTGACATCTTGTATGCATTATGCAATGTTTACAAGTTACAACAACCAGATATAGATGTTCCTTGCTCCCACGTGGTTACTCAAAATAGGATTACTAAGCTATCACTGTAGGTTGCACAGAAACAGCAGCAGCACCTACTAAGCTGACACCATGCATTAAAACTGTACCTGGACAAGAACCATCAGCAATTGCAAAAGAAAGTGTCCTTATGTGATCAGCAACTACCCTATAAGCCATATCAATGTTGTCTACATCATCGGGACCAACTTTTCCTGAATATGGGCGAGCACCTGTTGCCTGCATGTCAAATAAGAGACAGACAACAATAATCAATTAATTCATACTCCGTAATCTACACCGCATATAAGAAACCGATCAAAGAAAGGGTCACGATACCAACACAGAATTCACATTTCCCAATAAAGATGCCATTCGAAATAAAAGTAGCCTTTGGGAAAACCACAAATGCCACAAAACAGTAACAGAGTGGCGTGTAAACACAAACCACAATAAGAGAGACATGTAAGATCTCAAACCTTGGCTCCAAACCAATATCAATATCATTCATTAGACCCCAATTTCCAACCCTAATACGATGGGACGAAATACTCAGCCAGTATCATTCAGGTTCAAGCTTTCAAAGCGCAATATTAAGCAATTACTTGCAGGTATCTAACTAGATGTCATTGTTAGTTGTGTGGTTCTTTTCTGCTAAGTGCTGCCATGATGCTCACATAGTATCATTCTGAAAATATACATACATACTAGCAAAATAAATTTTGTGTGCCACAAAGGTTATAAATTGACCTTAGAATATTTAAGTGAGTTAAAATGAATATAAATTTGTACACTTGAAATATGTAACTCAGCTCTATCCTTGACTAGAAAAGCAAAGAACTAACACAGCCAAAAGTCCCAGGCAGAGGACTGATGTAACAGGCCTTCAGGAAATAAATTATCGCAAATTTTCCGACACAAAAAGTTATAAACTCATACTTGCCGTGAGGATTAACGAAAGACGTGATAAAAACGATTATTCATCCATATTTAATGTTTACCTGTTGGATTGCGTCAAACAAGGGCATAAAAACATCGGTATCATAATTACTCATCTTCTCTTGAAGAATAGACGTCAATCTTTCAAAACCCATTCCTGTGTCGACATGTTTGGCAGGGAGCGTTTTAAGAGAGCCATCAGATTCCCTGTTGAACTGCATAAGTTTAGTGCATTAGCAAACCATATAAGAGCATCATGTCACCTATCATTAAAACACAAGAACTCCTACGTTTTTTTAGTACTCCCTCCTACCTTTTTATTTCTTCCTATTTGATAAGAGCACACTTCTTAAGGGAACTTGCTTTACAAATAAAGTAGTACAACTGGGCTCATAATTAGGGAGAAATAAGTTCACTCAGAAAAAAAGTAACCCCATAATAATCAATTAATCACCACCACTAGTATCACTACTACCACTCTAGCCACCACTAGAATTACACCACCATCACAAATCACAGACCAACATTGCAATATGATGTTATTTTTTTCAAAAAGCCATTAGCGAAAAAACCTTAGGACACATATGAACAATAAATCAGCAATGGAACCAACAAAATATAACTAACAAAATAATACCTGGATAAAGACAAGATTCCAAATCTCTATACAGGTGGGGTCATCATTGTTGACCAAAGATGCAGCATCTCGATTACCAATCCTATCAAAATGTATCTCGGTGCATGGACCACACGGGCCAGTGTCTCCCATCTCCCAAAAGTTGTCCTATTTCAAGTCAACAACAGCCCATAAACAACACATCTACAAATTATGTACATTAAGCATGTAAGATTAAGCAGAAATACAGGGCCTTCAGAACAAACTTCAAATGCGATGAACAATTTAACAATCAAAGTGTGGAAGCATAAAGGGGTCTCAACTCTCAAATAGCCTTTCTATTACTGTATACACCAACTGTAGGGACATTCAATTACTATTAGACACTTCTAGGTTGTCCATGGTTATCAGTGGAATCGACAGGTTTGAAGCCCTATTTACGCACCTTGCAACCAAAAGGCAGTACACGTTCGGAAGGAAGGAAGTTAAGCCATATATCTCTAGCCTCTGTGTCTGCAGCAAGGCCAGCTTTTTCATCACCACCAAAATAAGTAGCATAAATTCGGCTTGAAGGTAATTTGTAAACCTGTCAGCAAATGAAGAGCATGGTCAGGTAAAAACCATATTAGTTTATGAAGTCCAAACTAAACTTGTATTCCTGCAGCTCAGGGGAAGGGGCTTAGATTATTTAGAATAGTTTCAATCCATTTACCACAGTCAGCAGTTCCCAGGCCCATTCAATCGCCTCTTTCTTAAAGTAATTGCCGAAGGACCAATTGCCAAGCATTTCAAAAAATGTGTGGTGGTAAGTATCCTTCCCCACATCATCAAGATCATTATGCTTCCCACCTGCTCGGATACATTTCTGGGTATTGCAAGCACGCTTCAGTTCACTCAATGGACTGTTCGGATCAACTGTTCCCAGGAAGATTGGCTTGAATTGATTCATCCCTGATCAGTTAGAGAAGTAAAAAACAAGACATCAATCAAAAAATGTCCATCAGCAAAAGATAAAGAACACATAGCTCTCCATCCAGTATCCTTATGTTGTGACTGAAAATATAATCTGAAGGTGCTGATTTTTCCAAGGCAGCATTAAGCACAGTCAACTGTCAAGGAATAACAGGCGACTTTCACAATAGACGATATGTTCTACCAAAATTATATCTCCAATCCGCATTCCCTATTATATTGACTCATGACACAACTGTCGGTTGTTAATCACATTCCATCATTTATTAAGGGAGTCTCGTTTTCTAGATTCCGTCTGACATGTCAATGCTTGATAACTAAAGTAGTTAATAAAAGAATTTAGCCGCCGAAGTCCTACAACATTTATTAATCACAACCATTCTTATTAGCTTCATAAGCCAGAAATAGGGATACTGGCTTCCAAAATAGAGGGATGAAATCATGTATTGACGAGGGTAGGACTGGATCACGTCTCTAGCAGTGCCCAGCAAACAAGAAATGAGAATATTGGGTTTCAAATAAAAGATATCATCGTTCATGGCCACAGAAGTAAGGATTCATGCTTCCTTCGTCAGGAATCTTGTTTTAGCAATTATGGGAAAATGCAAAGTACCACTCTCGTATAAATCTAGGTCACTCTGATTCTTTATATTACCTTCCGTAACTATGTCGACACTGGACGCTAGGATTTAGGTACTAGTCGCACCACGGTTGTACACTTCATTTTCAGCTAACAACTAGTGAATTCTTCACTAAAAAGTAGGATCCAACACCTGGATTCGCACCCTTATCGAATACAACTGAATAAGTCTGAGTTACCTAGGTTTAATAATACTACTCTTCTGTACGGAAACAAACAACTGAATACATTATGAAATACAATTTCCATCTCCATGAAGATGTAAACAAAATTTATCATCAGATTCCTTACGTTTTATTTAAAAAAAGGTACATCAGATCCAATAAGGAAAATTAGACAATACCAATATCAGAATTTCCAACAAAAAAACTCGAAAACAAGCATTAGATTTCGAAAAATAACAGCAATCCAATAATAGAGATTTAACATACCAGCGTTAGCAAAGAGGAGAGTAGGATCGTTGACAGGAACAACAGGACTAGATTTCCAAAATTTGTGCTCTTTGTCACGGAAAAATTCAACAAAAGTGTCTCTAACTTTGTTAGCAGGCCAGACAATAGATTTGGATTGGTTGTTAGTCATGATTGTTGCTGTGAAAGAAGAAGACGAAAATCTGGGTTTGTTAATATGAAGATGAGGAAATGGAGCGGAGACGGTGGCTGAGAATCGACGGCTAATGCGGTTAAACCCTCTTAAATAATAAACCCTCATCCATTTGATCGCTACCTGTTCAACGCAGAATCAATTAAAAAGCAGCTTTTTTCCTATTTTAAAGCACACTACACAAATGACATCAGTTTAACAACTACAGAATATTAACCAATCGAATTATTCACCAAATTGTTAGTAAGTCAATTTACTGATCGTCTTGAAAGACGTCTCTCCAAAGTTATTGCGTTATTATATTTATAAAATGATTAAAAGTAATATATTTTTCATATTGTGAAACAACTGCTCATTAAATTAAATTCCAATTTAAGAGAATAATTAAACATGCTTAAATTAGACAGATTTGATACGTTATATGCAATATAATATAACGGTTACACAATAAACCCTAATTAATTTGCTTAACAATTGAATCAAAAATCCCAGAAAAATATATCATGATTCTTGCAAAAACAACTATACAAAACTATAGAATAAACGACTTTAATAATAAATTATTGATGAACAATTATCGAAAACATATATTGAATTGAAGTTAATAAATGGAAGCAAAATTAAAAATTGCAGCAGAATTCATCATACAAAAGAAAATAGAATATGAGAATAAAATGGAAGAAGTAAACAATTTGAATAAATGGATGATAAATTTACCAATTTAGAGCAAAATAATCCGATAAAAATGACCAGTAGTGGACGAGCAAAACGCAGGTGTGACTTATGAGTTATGAGAGAGGCTGCAAGGTTTAATTTGAGGGGATTGAGTGAGGGGATGTGTGTGTGTGTTGTTTATGGGGTTTATAGCCTTTCTTCATCTACTACATTTCTCTTTACCTATTGGGCTTTTTTAAAACTGCGAAACCCAGATCCGTTATGCTGTTTAAAAACTGTATCGTATATGCAGATAGATATTTGTATATTTCAAACCGTATGTTGTATTGTGTTTGTATACTAGCTTACTAGGGTAGATCCCGTACTAAAGTACGATATTTTTTAGAGGAAATTATTGTTGATTACACCCTTTTAAAAATCACTTTTGAAAATTACAGTCTTATAATTTTTTTTTTTTTAAATTACAGCCAGAATTTCACTT
>JAYMSF010001511.1:0-11919 GCA_036897335.1 Silene vulgaris
GGGGGGAGGAAAAAATATCAAAGCCGGATATGGCTGAGGAGAAGTTTCTTTGTAGGCCATTTTAAAAAAAAAAAAAAACAATTGTATTTGTGTGACAAAGGATTGTCAAAGCTGGGGTTATTCGGTTATTAGGTGTTAAAATATTTAACGGAAGCTTAACGGAGTTTGTCTAGAGTCCCCTATCTGGAAACTTTAGAAGTATAATCCCTTAATGGTAAAAATTGTGAAAGTTTAGACCCTTAACTTACCCTTTACTCGTAAATAAAATATGTATCTTTTTTGATGTTGTAAATCAACCAATCAATAATCTATCGGAAACAATTTTGATAAAAGTAAATGCATATATACCGAATTAGTCAATTACCTATCCATAATAAGGAGCACAATACGCCAGGAAGTAAAGAAAGGCTTCGGCCTCCAAGGCCCCTACGAGTCTACGACCAAGCAATATCGATACACAACTGAGACACATACGACATAATACACAAATTAAACACAGGCCCGCAAAACATCGCTATTGACCCGTTGTTTTGGAGTTCAATTCTTATAGATTCAATTCAATTAAGCCAGTTTCAGTTCAAAAAGAACAATGCCTCATTACTCTAGACACCAGAAAATACACCCAAACGCACATAATAAATCGTCTCATCGCCTGGCCAACATTTCCGTGTTTTCAACATGGGTAAAATTATGTACAGGCCCGACGTCCGACGGCCGACTTGTTCCATAAAAATTCCAGTTTGGATTTATCCATAGAAAGTGATGAAATCCAATTCTGCGGTCAATGTTTTTTGACTTTAATTAGCCCTTGAGGTACTTGAAAAAAACGTGGAATAATTTTTGGTCCCAAAAGTTTGAATAATCAAAGAGCCTAACTAATATAAATGGAATAGTAGTGGAGAACTTGAAGATCATAACACTCTCTCTTACACAAAATTCATGCATTTTAATAGAGCCGTTGCTCTCTCAAGACCAAGCCAACTAGCCGTTGACATAGTATCAGCTAAATCATGGCAAATATCATGCCCACATAATATGTTTCCTCTATTGTATATTTGTAGCTGTTGCACAATATTTTCCGTAAATAAGTCGATACACTTGTATTATAAATAGGATAGAATAGCATGTAAATCACACAAGTTTCGGAAATAATAATACACATTATTCTACTGCATTCGATCTCGTTAAGTTATTATGGTATCGAGCTAGGGTTTTTTTTTTTCCAATCAACTCGTTTCTGCCTCCTTAACACAACTCTCTTCGTCCTAAATGACAAACTCCGATTCCCTCGAAATTATCCCAACCGAAAATCCAACCCAAACAGCCACCGTTACCATGGTTCACGTTGAGAATCCTGGTACCAATATCACTCAGGTTGCCTTTAACGGCAACAACTACGATGAATGGTCTCGATATTTCGAACTTGCTCTTCTCGCAAAGGGCAAACTCGGCTACGTCGATGGTACCATCGCCAAACCCGCGGCCTCTGCCACGGATTTTGAATCTTGGAGGTCTGCCAACGCTCTGGTAACCGCCTGGATTTTCAATTCAATCGACCCCAGCCTCCGACGGATGATCTCAACTCGTCCGACGGCCAGACAAGTCTGGCTCGATATGAAGAATCGATACTGCCAAAACAACGATGCCAGAATTTATCAGTTGCAGGTTCAACTCATGGCATGCCGTCAGACTCCGACCGAGTCTTTGATGGCATACTATGGGAGGATGACAATGCTCTGGGATGACATAGCAGAGTCTGATGCGTGGCCCTCTTGCGCGTGCAACCCGTGTAACTGTAATTGGGTCCAGCTTCGCGATGCTCGTCGCGAAAAGAAACAGGTACGAGATTTCTTGATGGGCTTGGATGATCGCTTTGACAACGCAAGGTCGCAGATTCTCGGTATGAAAATTCTTCCCGATCTTAATACAGTTTACAATCGACTTCTTCAAGACGAAGGAGTCCGTAGTATTCATGCTAAACCCGAACCCCGTCCTGATGCGATGGCCTTCGCTGCTAGGCTCTCTAACGGACCTCGACCCAATACTGGTAATGGTAATAGGTCTGATCGCCAGACTACCAAACCTGCTGAAACTCTTAAATGCATTGCTTGTAATCGTTCTGGTCATCACTTCAAAACTTGCTTCTGTGTTACGGGTAAATTTCCCGAATGGTGGGGCGATAGGCCCCGCGATCGTATTTATCTTCCTGCAGATGCTACTGATTTGAGTCAAGGTATTTTCGTTCCCGACGAAAAAGGCCGTGCTCGTTTGGAGAAGTCCAAGCAACAACAGGGGACTCGCTCGGCTCCTCGTGCTCACATGATGGCATCCGGTTCTGCCACGGGTCCCAATCAGACCCTTGGTCATGGCGCTTCCACCTCGAATTCAAACTTACATAATCTGGACCGCATTGATCTTAATACGCTTAATGCTCAAGAATTGGATGAGCTCTCCCTGATGTGGCAGGCACGAAAGAATGACATCTCCAATGATCGCCTCAATGGTAATATCCCCTCTATTTCTTGGATAATTGACACCGGTGCTTCTAATCATATGTCGGGTTGTTTGTCTATTTTTTCGAACATTCGTCCGATTGCCCCGTTATCTGTTGGACTGCCCAATGGCGACCTAACGATTGCCACTAAAACAGGCGATATTTTTCTTTCGAACCGACTTATATTGAGAAACGTGTTATATGCAGCGAACCTTCAGTGCAATTTAATTTCAGTTTCTAGCTTATTACTTGATGTTTCCCTTACGATACAATTTTCTCATAAATTTTGTTTAATTCAGGACCGTTCCTCGAAGACGGTGATTGGTGCGAGTGAGCAGCGTGACGGGCTGTATTACCTTATGGGTGTTCGGAAGGACGATGTTCGAGCACACGCTGTCGGTACCAAAGACACCCTTGAGCTTTGGCATCGGAGGTTGGGACACCCTTCATCCACTATTTCCCGATTTTTACCTTGCATTAATAAAACATCTCGTGATATTTCCCTGTTTTCTAGCAAACACTGTGATATTTGCATCCGAGCAAAACAAACTCGGGAACCGTTTTCTTTAAGTACGAACAATGCTACAGATATTTTCGATTTAATACATTGCGATATTTGGGGTCGTTATTCCGAAAATGCATCATGTGGGTCAAGTTATTTTTTGACTATCGTTGATGATTTTTCACGTACCACTTGGGTCTATTTACTACGACGAAAAAGTGATACCCGTCAAACTCTTCTTAATTTTTTTGCTTTAATTGAACGACAATTTCAAAAGAAAATAAAAATGGTTCGTAGTGACAATGGCAACGAGTTCACGTCCTTTACAAATTTTTTTAATGAAAACGGTATTTTATTTCAAACTTCAAATATTGACACACCTCAACAAAATGCCCGAGTCGAGCGCAAACATCGTCACATTTTAAACGTCGCTCGCGCTCTATTATTTCAAGCAAGCTGGCCTTCCAATTTATTTTTGGGGAGAATGTGTCCTTGCGGCCGTACATTTAATTAATCGAACTCCCTCGGCCATACATAATGGTAAAACGCCGTATGAAATCCTTTTCAAAAAAGCACCATCTTTTGACATCCTTCGCACGTTTGGATGCCTATGCTATGCTAAAAACATTAACCGATCTCGAGACAAGTTTGCTTCTCGTAGTCGGAAATGTGTGTTTTTAGGATACCCATTTGGCAAAAAGGGGTGGAAAGTTTATGACCTAAATACCGGGACTCACTTCACATCCCGCGATGTCGTTTTTATCGAACACGAATTTCCGTATCAATCTTTAAACATTCACGACACACAAGTCACTGGTCCCTCTTTTCTAGATGATACTCTCGTTCCCATTGACCAGGTTACAGTATCCATCTCCCATCCCCGCAAATTCGTCACCTCTCCCACCAATAATGGGGCAGCGGCAGACTCCAACTCAGCCGCCACAGCCGACCCTCACCACTCGCCTCCTCGCACCGAGACTCCCACCGCATCCACCACTGAACACTCCACATCTCCCAACCACGACACAACCTCCACCGAACAAACCTCTACAAAACAGAGTACCCCTGCAAAACAGAGTACTCCGAACCAACCTTCCACCGACCCCATCGAACCAGCCTCTACCACCACCCAACCCGACACCTCTCTCCTTGGGAAGGGGCACCGTGCCAAATTTCCCAACTCTCGACTCAGCGTCTACCACCGACCACCAGTACGGCCCTCAACGCACCTCATTTCCGCATCGACATCGTCCAAAGGAACAAGGTACCCCATCTCTCATTTCATCGACTATAAGAAATTTTCTACTAATCACAAAATTTTTATGTCGGCCGTGACTAGCCACCACGAGCCTCGCTCTTTTACCGAAGCTGTGCAGGTACCCGAATGGCAACAAGCCATGAAAAGCGAAATCGATGCTTTAGAAAAGAACCACACATGGACTCTCGAGGACTTACCGCCTAATAAAAAGGCTATTGGTTCGAAGTGGGTCTACAAAATAAAGTATCATGCAGATGGCACCATTGAACGATATAAAGCCCGACTCGTAGTCATGGGCAATCGACAAATCGAAGGGGTTGACTACAATGAAACCTTTGCCCCTACCGTGAAAGTTGTCACCGTTCGTACCTTGCTCGCAATTGCCGCCGCAAAGAATTGGGAACTCCACCAAATGGATGTCCACAATGCCTTTCTTCACGGCGATCTCGAGGAAGAAGTATATATGAAACCACCACCGGGTTTTAACTCTTCAGCTAATGGGAAAGTCTGCCGTCTTCGGAAATCTCTATATGGCCTCCGACAAGCACCTAGATGTTGGTATGCAAAGCTCGCGGCAGCCCTCATCACATATGGGTTCAAGCAATGTCCTTACGACTACTCTTTATTTTCCATGGTCCGAAATGATGCCGAAATTCACATCCTCGTTTACGTCGACGATCTAGTAATTTGTGGAACCAACAACACTGCCATCGTCAAGTTCAAAAATTATCTCAGCAGTTGCTTCTATATGAAAGACTTGGGCACTCTAAAATATTTTTTGGGTCTCGAAATAGCCCGAAACAAAAGCGGGCTCTTTATCTCACAGCGTAAGTACGCGCTGGATATTCTGACCGAGTCCGGCCTCCTCGGCTCCAAGCCTGCATCCGTCCCCATGGAGTCCAATCATCGCCTTGGCGAGTCCAAATCGGCTCTTATAAAGGATCCCCAACCGTATAGAAGGCTAGTGGGCCGTCTCGTTTATCTCACCATCACCCGGCCTGAACTAACATACTTCGTCCACATTCTAGCCCAATTCATGCACGCTCCTCGACTCGACCATTGGCGGGCCGCTCTTCAGGTCGTACGATATATAAAAAGCAGTCCGGGCCAAGGAATACTATTACGGTCAGCTAGCACCCTTAGCCTATATGCATACTGTGACGCAAACTACGCTGCTTGCCCTACTACTCGACGGTCACTCTCGGCCTATATCGTCTTCTTGGGTTCCTCGCCTATTTCTTGGAAGACCAAAAAGCAAGCTACCGTCTCCTTATCCTCTGCCGAATCCGAATACCGTGCTATGGCTCATACTACTTGCGAATTAAAGTGGCTGCATAGCCTTATTCGTTTTCTCGGGATACCTCATCGTCACCCGATTAAACTCTTCAGCGATAGTCAATCAGCTATGCACATCGCTCGCAACCCGGTTTTCCATGAACGAACGAAACACATCGAAGTTGACTGTCACTTTGTCCGGGACGCCATACTACAAGGGCTTATTACTACTAGCTACGTCCATACTAAAGATCAAGTGGCGGATATTCTCACTAAAGCACTTGGGCGGACTACATTTGATCATCTCCTCACCAAGTTGGGCGTTTCGAAGCTACACGCGCCAACTTGAGGGGGGGTAATAGAGCCGTTGCTCTCTCAAGACCAAGCCAACTAGCCGTTGACATAGTATCAGCTAATCATGGCAAATATCATGCCCACATAATATGTTTCCTCTATTGTATATTTGTAGCTGTTGCACAATATTTTCCGTAAATAAGTCGATACACTTGTATTATAAATAGGATAGAATAGCATGTAAATCACACAAGTTTCGGAAATAATAATACACATTATTCTACTGCATTCGATCTCGTTAAGTTATTACATTTGATCAAAACCAATTTACTAGGAATTTTCATGGCATCCGTTTCGGTTATCTTTTTCCTTGTGATTATTCTAGCACCAGAAATTTCTGTATCTGCTAAACAAGGTGCAGTTCTCTGTTCTTTGTTTAATTGACCCTGTTATATTTACCATGTTACTTCATTGTATATTACAATGATTCTAATTTGTTTGTTCTCGTCTTTTGTTGCGAAAAGATTTGTTGCAGGATGTATCCGGGACATTGCTGTATAATGGGAGGAAGATGGTTGTTGGACCAGGTAAACTAGGACGACCGCTAATGCCACCACCACCACCATCACCGGATCCTAATATCAGTCCTATTCCGATCGTCCCAGGTTTCCCACCACCGCCACCAGCAGCAGCGTCACCACCACCACCTACTATCCTTTCTATTAGTCATACACTCATACTATACTAGTTTGCTGTATCCTGTATTCTTGACTAATTATTTTCTAATCGTTTACATCTCGTAATATTTATCAATTACTCCGTACTTCATTTAACTTATTTTATAACACGCGAGGTGAGTCTTAAACCAAGCCTCACAAGGGTACGAGTGTCGTTGAGCAATTGAGGGTCGATCCACAAAGAGCAAGTCAATTCCTAATTATCGTTTCTATTCTATTGGTTTAGCTAAATCGACAAAAGATGATATTGATTGACTAAAGATCTAGTATAGACTAGGAGAATACTAATGCAAACGCTAAGGCTAGCAATTAAGATGAGGATTAATTCAATTAGATAAAGGCCAAGGATCCGACCTCTCCACCAACACACTTCAACACGAAATGACCCAAAATAACGGGTTAAAACTCGACCTGCTGCAGGTAAACTAGTTGGATCAAGATAATTTATATTCTTCAAAGTACACAATATGTAATCGACATTTAGTTTTAGTATTTTGAGATAAAATATATTTGTATTTATCAAAAAACATAATTTTAGCACATGGATATTCAACTTGCTTATTATCGGGGTCAAACCTACAAGTAAGGCTAAATTCACAATTGCGAATCGTTCTCAATGTGTATTATTTTCTTGACACCTCTAGCAAGTACCAACAAGTAAGGACTAAATTCACGATTACCAATCGATTTGAAAAGCTATTAATAACCTAATTACGAATATATTAATATAATACAAAAATATATGGAGTATATGGGATTTTCTCACTTGTATCCTTCAATACTTTTTGCTTCTAAGGTGTACCCTTCAATTTTTGCAAAAAAAAAAACTTTGACTGGCTATAACTCTTAGTTACGAGTTTAGAAAAAAGGTTACAAGTCCTCAATATATATAATGGCGTGTAAAACACAACTATAAGTCCTCTACACTCGGCAAAATCAACCCAAATGCACATACTAAACCGTCTCATCACCCGCCCCCATTCGACTCGTTACCTTGCCAAACATAGAAATTCTTGTCTTACCAGTCATTTTTCCCTACCCAAATTGATCTATGTTGAAAATAAACACTCCGTACTACATACAGTGATGAAATCAAATTCTGCAGTCAATGTCTTTGACTTTAATTAGCCCTTAAGGTACTTGAGAAAAACTCGGAATAATTTTTGGTCCAAAAAGTTTGAATAATCTGCGTACTTAGCTTTATAAACGGAAGAGTAGTGGAGAATTTGAAGAAGATCAAAATACTGTCTCCTACACAAAATTCATGCATTTGAAACCAATTTACTAGGAACATTCATGGCACCTGTTTCGGTAACATTTCTCCTGCTGATTATGCTAGCAATAGCATCAGATATTTCTGTATCGGCTAAAGAAGGTGCGCGCAGTTCTCTATTATTCGTTCTTTTAACATGATATGTTAGTTTACCGTAGTATTGTATACATAACAATAATAATTCTAAGTAAATTGTTCGCATTCTGTAGGAAAAAGCAGGGTTGCAGGATGTATCCATGACACTGCTGCATCATGGGAGGAAGATGGTTGTTCAACCAGGTATACAAGAAAGACAGCAGCGCAGTCAATACATCAACGACCACCAACACCTATACCTAATGACCCACCTGGTCAGGTCCATTAAGGTTTCGCACCTGTATGCTGCGAAGGAAATCCACCAGCATCACCGACCAACACCACCACCTCCTCTTCTATATTAGTCATATTGCACTACACCAATTTTCTGTATCCTGAATTCTTGAATTGGTTAACTGTTGTTTCTACCTCTAAAACTAATGAACCAAAGTATTTTTCCGAGATGTAGATTAATGCAATTTCAATTGTCTAGTCGTTTACATCTCGTAATATTTATCAGTTACTTCACTCTATGTCGTCTTCAGTACAAGTAGTTTTATCAACAATTTTGGACGTGCTATGGTCTGGTATATATGTAGACACCGAAATTTTATATTTTTAATATTTCGAGATAATTATCAAGAAATAATGTGATAATATCTTAGCATATTCTAGAATATTTTACCTTGTCCTTCAAGAAATAAATCAAGCCTATTCCCATCAGTCTATGCATAATCAACCCAAATGCAAATAATAAATCCGTCTCATCACCTGGCCACATTTCTACGTCAACATAGGTAGAATTATTACTTACGTCCGACCCCTTACCTTTCCTCCATCTTTACCTAAGTGATCTATCTTGAAAACAAATACTCCATACTACACCGACGAAATCAAATTATGATGTACGTTAATGTTTTTGACCGTAAGGTAAACGAGAGTACCTAACTTTCTATGTGGAAGAGTAGCTGAAATCTTGAAGATCACAGTCTCATGCACAAAATTGAAGTATTTAAGAAAATAAATTACTAGGAATATATTGAAATTTCATGGCATCAGTTTCTGTAATCTTTTTGCTGCGGTTGATCTCTATTATTTCCATTATCCTGATATGTTTACCATGGTATGCTACACATAACAATAATTCTTCTAAGTCGAATGGTCGTCTTCTGTCGCGAAAAGCAGGGTTGCAGGATGTATCCCTGACATTGCTGTATCATGGGAGGAAGATGGTTGTTGTTCAACCAGTTTCAGGAGTATGTAACAACGAGTAAACGACCAATGTCACCGTCTCACCGATGAATCCACCATCACCTAAACCTAATTCGGGAGATCATTATTGGGTCGACTGCTCAAAAATCCCACCACCACCACCACCATCGCCCCAAGGATCACCACCAGCTTCACCACAACCACCGACACCACCTCCTCCATGTATCGTATATGTTTAGAAGAGTAATATGGTTTTGATTGGTGACTAATGAGTAATGACTATGCCGTGATTTAGTTTTTACGGAGTTAACCCGAATGCACCTACTAAAAAGTAAAACCGTATAATAACGTGGCCAACGTTTTTCCGTGTTTTCAACATGTATGTAAAACTATGTACATCCGATCCCCTTACGTCGCCTCACATAAAAACTGTTGCCTCGTGGCTCGTAATCATTTTTCCCTAGTGTGGAGTCAATCATCTCAACCTGAGTTGATCTATGTTGAAAATAAAACGTAAACTAATGAAATCAAATTCTGCAGTCAAAGTTTTTGACTGTAAGGTACGAACTACGAAGTATTTGAGAAGCAAGTCAGCAACCGAAGACCTGCCAGATATAAATGGAATATTTTTTGTTCTATAAAGTTTTAACTTTGAAGCATTCAAGAACTCGAACTTAATTACTAAGAACTTTCATGGCATCAGTTTCAGTAATCTTTTTTCTGCTAATTATCTTAGCATCAGAAATTTCTGTATCCGCGAAAGAAGATGCCGGTTTGTGTTCTTTCTTTTACCTTGTTATATTTATTTATCATGGTATTGTAATATTGTATACTCTGCATAACAATTATTCTAAATTGATTGTTCTTGTCGTTTGTCGCGAAAATTAAAGCCGGGTTGCAGGATGTACCAAGGAAATTACGGTATAATGGGAGGAAGATGGTTGTTCAACCAGTTTCATCAGTAACGACGAGTAAACGAGAAAGACCATCATGGAATCCACCATCACCGAAGCCTAGTGGTGGATTTCGTCCGTTCTTTCCACCTGGATGTTGTGAGGGAAAACCACCAGCATCACCTCCGCCACCACCTCTTTTGTACTAGTCATTTTGAACTAGTTTGCTGTATCACCTGTGAATCTAATGAAATAATGTAATCCGAGAACAATTTCAATTGTCTAGTCGTTTCGTTTCCATCGGGTGATATTCTTCAATTACTTCATTCTATTCAGTACTAGTGTACTACCAGTAGATTTGTCAACAATTTTGGACATACTGTCTATGGGTGTATTCAGGTCATTTCAGGTTCGTGCTAGGTCGTGTGGAAGTCATATTCGAGTCGTCAATTTAAGGAGTCGGGAATAAAAGATGAGGTCACAGGTCGGGTTAGTGTATAAGATCATTGATTAAGCCTAATTTAGATTATTTAGGATCATTGTCAAGTCAACTTTAAGACAAACAATATTTGGGTTGTATATTTGTCGGATCTCTCAATTAAGGTTTTAAGATCATATCTAAGTTGTTCCATTCCGCTTTCGACGACATTCATGTTCATGATATGTGCGTTTTATGTAATGGGCTTTTGCATATTAGGTGTGATTGTGTACATGTTTTTATGTAAATGGGCCGAGCATAAAAGTTGAAGCTCGTAATCGACACGAAAGAAGGCCCGAGCTCAACTCAAGCTCAAATCTGCTCAATTGAATATTTGTTTTCTTTACTTTTTTTTCACTTTTAAAATCAAATTAAAAATAAATAAAAATAAAAATTACTTAACTGTTACTACTCCGTACTATATTAAAACATACTCCGTATATTTTTCTAAATGCTAAAGTAACATTAAATTAAGAATAAAAGCAATTGTAAATTCTAAAATTAAATAAAACGGGCTTCAATATGAGCTTCACAAAGGTCGGAATCGACTCACATTTGGCTCAAAATCAGCTCGAAACCAAATTTGATCGATTTTAATCCGAGTTAAACTGTACAAAAAGGCTCGACTTAAGATAAATGCCATCCCTATGGCAAACTATTAGTATAGACCTATTGATCTACACAAATTCTCGTTTAAGACGGGTCAAATATATCCATGTAGGATGAATATGACAAAAGCAAAATGCATTGGAAAAAGGAAAATATTTGTCCTACATACCCCATGCGGAGTGATATTTAACCCGTCTTAAACTTAAAATAAATAGTACCGTTTTAAGCAAAAGTAGCTAATTAATTTATGTGCTTGATGGGGTATGGCCGTGACATTTCTTAAGGTTGATTTGCAACATTATTCATTCCGGTTGAGATGCGCGTTGTAAGAATTTTTCAACCCCGCTTTATTTTACTACATAATTGTTGTAGACCCTTATTTTTAATCGTTGTAGACTTGTGATATGCTCTTTCGTCATTCATTTGTTTACATATTTTTAGGTGGCCTTAAATACACTAACAAAATATCTTAAAATACTCCAATTATAAGTAATGGATGAAAACGCCCCTGATTCTATCACTTGAGCACTCACCCCTACTTTATTCCACTTGTCATCATTACACTTGCTAGAAATAATTATCTATCCGCTTTTCTTGTTCTTTGTATTAAAAACAAAGGTAAAAAAGTGATCAAAACGAAAAAGGGTATAAAGTATAAAATAATTGTTGTATTTAGAGTCTAAGGAGAATTGCAATAAGACCAACTTCTTGAAGAAACTAATACTAATATCATCATTAGTGTTACTCCCTCCTATTCACTATAATTGTCCCACTTTCCATAAACGGATTATTCAAGTAATTGTCTCATTTCCTTTTTTG